>CACVCL010030023.1:0-57616 GCA_902729485.2 Mus minutoides
TATATATATATATATATATATATATATATATATATATATATATATATATATGTATATATATATACACATGTACATGTGTATATATTGATTCTGTGAATATATGTATATATATGTATATGCTAATAATATAATGTATACTAATTTTTAAAGGAGAGGAAAAAACTGGCTAAAAACTTAACGCAGCCTAACGGGAGGTTCTGAGTTACCTCCATCTTTGACAAAGAGTAACTTCAGTTCTATGCTATATAGCTAAATGAATTTTCCTAAAGAAAATATAGCTTGTCCATCACTTGTGGAATGTGAAGAAATGAAATTAGTTGTTTTCATCCTAGCTCCTCCTCCTACCTGTAATCATATGCACAAAGGAAATGTCCCAAGATCCTCCATGGATGACTGGTCATGGATGATACCTAATCTATTTATGTATGCTTATGATCATACATATATAATGTTTTCCTGTGCATATTTTTACATGATAATATTTACATATTAGATACACTAAGAAATTAAGATTAATAGAGCAATTTTAATAATTTACTGTAAGTTGGGTTTTTTTGGTTTGGGTGATTTTTTTTTGCTTTTGAGGTTTCAGGGTGTTGTTGTTGTTCAGTTTTTTTGAAACAGGGTTTCTTTGTGTAGCCCTGGTTGTCCTGGAACTCACTCTGTAGACCAGGCTGGCCTCAAAAATCACAAAGATTCATCTACTTCTGCTTCCTGAGTGCTGGGATTAAAGGCATGCACCACCATGACAGGTTACAAGCTGGTTTTTGTTTTCTTCTTCTTCTTCTTCTTCTTCTTCTTCTTCTTCTTCTTCTTCTTCTTCTTCTTCTTCTTCTTCTTCTTCTTCTTCTTCTTCTTCTTCTTCTTCATTCATACTAAGGAATCCAGGCATGGTGGCCCACATTTAGGATTCTAGTGCTCTGGAACTAGAGACAGGCAGATTACCAGAAGTCCAAAGCCAGCTTAAGCTACATAGCTTACATAAGCTACATAGCAAATGCCAGAACAACTGGAGCACAGCAGGATAAGATCCTGTCTCAAAACAAACAAATAAAAATAACTATTTTAAAAATACAAACAAGAGTTAGGTATGCCTTTAATCCCCAAACTCAGGAGACAGAGGCAGACAGTCCTCTAAGTTTAAGGCTAGCCTGGTCTACAGATTGAGTTCCAAGACAGCCAGGGCACTACAGAAAAACCCAGCTGGGGGCTGGGGATGGGAGGAGTGCCTTCTAAACCAACTAACTAGCACTTCTTCCTGGGCCATGTGACTCCAGCTCCTTCCAGTGGCTTAAGAGACTTTACACTAACTCTGCCCAATTTATCCCTAAGAGCCTTGTGGACAAATTTTCCTGCCTGTTTCTCTGTTCAATTGGATGGGTCCCTCCAAAGGCAGGTACATCCAATAGTTATTTGGTAACTAAAATCATTCAGGGATAGGAGTATTAGCTGAATGATACAGAGCTCAAGTAGCTCTGGGTTCAATTCGTTGAAACAAAATAAACCATGAAACAAAAATAAACAAAACCAGATCAATACATATTAGCATCTGTTGTTCATCAAACATTGTGGTAAGCCATGGTTTTACAACAATAATAATAACATCAGTTTTCCAGGTGATCTCTTAAAGCATTTATATCAATAACACAGTTGGATGTGTCAGGGTTAAGTAACCTGTTAGGTATAGAATCGGGGTATGGGTATAAAAGATAACTACAGCCTTGTGCTTGACACTGAGGAGTCAATGATCCACCAAGAGTTTCTTGGATCACCCTGCCCCCACCCCCACTCCCACTCCCAGTTATTGCCCAGCTTGGGGAACTAGGAGATGAGCTACGAGCTTGATTATCTTTTACTACTTCTATTAGATCAGCATCAAAGAGAAGTTAATACCTGACTTCAAGCTTAGACACAAAACTGAACTTGCCCAACCTTCCTTGTCCATCCACTTGGACACCCCCACCGCCACCCCCACCCAGGATTCACATACGGTCCTTGCGGTCCTTGTATAGTTTTCAGTCATTGTGTCAATCAAATGGGGAAGGGAAACAAGTCTCGATGTGATGGGGAAACACTTAGCACTTGATACTACCCCAAACCCTCTACCACTTAGCTTTCTACTGGACATGCATCCAATCCAAGCAGTGCTCAAAATTGGGACCATGATATGGTGACAGAAAATGGGTCGAATTTCACATGCCTACTCCAAACCACTGAAGGTAGTTACGGAAAAGTGGAGGGGGAGTCCTGAGATTGGCATGAATTTAAAAAAAAAAAAAAAAAGTGCGGCAGTTGATTAGTGATGTCTGATACAGACGCAGACCTGGGGGAGGATAACATTTATATACTATGTGTACTGGGACCAAGCTGACACAACATATTTGTTTTACAGAGGAAGAAAGAATGCTCCAAAGTGGAAAGCTATATAATCAAAATCACCTAACAGGTGAGTGGCAGCGGAACTACGAGCTTTCCATCTTTGTTTCCTTAATGCTTCGGCTCCTGGTAAGTGATAATTACTGTTCACAAACCCACTCGGCACACACCAGCAAGAAAACTGCATTATGCTTAGTACAGTATTTATGTTAAATGTATTTCATTCTAATTCCTTGGAAACCGCTGATCCGTGTAATGTAGCTTTCCTCCTCGGAATATCTGATTCTTCAGTGCCCGCATTTCCTGACTGGGCTAGATTATAGTAAATAGCCGTCCCCCGGGCAAGTAGCAATTTAGTCAAGACTAGAGAAAAGATGACGGGTCAAAGGCTGAATTCTTTTTGTGATGGGCCAGTAGCAAAGGTTTTTATAGTGGGTACTGTTTGCCAATCTGACCTGGGCTTGTCAGTAAAAATCAGACACAATAAAAGACGTTCGAAGGAATGATGGTTCTCGGAATAGCAAGCTCAGCTAAACTGAACCTTCATGGTCTGATTTCATCATCTTTAAACTTTCCTAAAGCATGAGCTAATCAAGATGAGCCCTGAAAGACAAGTGAGACTACAAAGGTAAAAGGAAGAAGGACATGTCAGGTTGAGATTGCATACCCAAAGGCTTGCTAGCCAAAGGGGCATTCAGAGTCTGGGGAGAAATTGTGAAGCAAATACACTGTAATGAAAAGCACGGTGTGCTTTGCAGACCTTCAGCTGAGTTGTAACTCTGCCACTTGTTAAATGCAGGATCCCAACAGGAAGCTTTCCCTGGACCTTTCTGAATCTCTGCTTCAGAAATAAAGAAAGAGACATATAAAGAAGAGACAATGACGCGATAGTACAAGAAGTGGCTTAGATAATTATGCTGAACATGCACTGGTCTTAGTAAGCAATTAGTAGGCCCTCAAGAAATGGCTAGGTCATGCACAGTGAACATGCTGGCTTAATAAACTTCGTGGGAAAAAGAATACTGGACCAGGAATGAAAAACTCTGACTTCTGTTCCCAGTTCTTCTCTTACAAATGTAAGGGGACCTTGGATAGTAACTATTAAACATTTACCAAATGGATGGATGCATGAATAAGGAATTATAAGACGGATGTTTGCATATCCTTATTAGTCCTCAGTTTCTCAGCTAAAGAAAACTGGTCTCTCCCCCACTGTCTCTTTTAATGCTAATGACTCTTTTGACATCTGTATTTCACAAAGCTGAGGCACCCACATAAAGTGCTTTCTCACATGTGCTATCCATGCATGAGGGAAGCACGAAGACACTGCCTTCTTCACCCTGCCCACCCAGGAATCCCATAGCACTCAACTCCTTTTAAAACAAGGAAGATCCAAGAGCAAATGAAGCCTGAGAATGTTCCCAATTTGTGCTGTACTTGGACATGGCTGCCATTAGCGCTATCCTCTTCCTGGGATTTCAACCTCTCAACCGTGGATGAAGGTCTTCCAACCAGAGATCATATGCTATGTGACTCCTATAAAAGTAGGCATTCTCTGTCTGCCTTTGATCTCCTAGAACCCTCAGGGGTATCCCAGTTTACTCACCAGGAGGCAGGTGGCTGACTGGAGTCTGTGCTAAGATATCAGGGTGCTAATTCAGCTCTGTGGCTCCACATTATTTCCTGGCTTTCTCATCCCCAAGGAGATTTTCTCAGTCCTCAGAGGGAGAGCATGTAACTACCAACCATCATAGGATGAGAGTTCAAGTGGAAGTATCACAAGCTGAAGTAATTGATGTGCTCCTGATGCTTTGAAAATGCTTGCTTTTGTTTGTTTGTTTATTTAAATCTCAACAAGTAACAGACACTGAATGGTAAGCCAGATTGTTGGGTTTCCCCCTTTGGGGGACCACAAAAGGAGACATTTTATAAAAGGCACTTTTACGTGGTCTAATAACCTAAGCCTTCAGAAGGTTGGGGGCACTGTGCCTACAAGACAGGGAGAGCACTCCTGTAAGCAGAGGTTGCTGCTAATGAATGAGGTAGGATGGGGAGGTGGGAGGAAGGAATCAAACAGATTCATGGGAGCTGGTGAGAAAAGAATTGTAAGACCACAGAAATAAAATGAGCCATGTATAACTTACATGTGCGCCAGGAGGAAGTTACTGTCAGCTTCTAAGCAGAGAATGGGCACTTAGAAAACACTGTTGCAGTAAGCTGGTTCTCGGACCTTTGACCAGCACAGATAAGAGTAAGTAGTATCCAGGGCACATTGACCTACTAATAAATCAAGTTCAGAATTAGAACGAGGAGGGTGGGAGTACGTTGGTATTTTACTTTTTTTTTTAATTCTATTTTATTAGATATTTTCTTTATTTACATTTCAAATGCTATCCCGAAAGTTCCCTATACTCTCCCTCTCCCCCCACCCAAGGCCCTGCTCCCCTACCCACCCACTCCCACTTCTTGGCCCTTGTGTTCCCCTGTGTGGGGGCATATAAAGTTTGCAAGACCAAGGGGCCTCTCTTCCCAATGATGGCCGACTAAGCCATCTTCTGCTACAAATGCAGCTAGAGACACAAGCTCTGGGGGTACTTGTTAGTTCATATTGTTGTTCCACCTATAGGGTTGCAGACCCCTTCAGCTCCTTGGGTACTTTCTCTAGCTCCTCCATTGGGGGCCCTGTGTTCCATTCTATAGATGACTGTGAGCATCCACTTCTGTGTTTGCCAGGCACTGGCATAGCCTCATATGAGACAGCTATATCAGGATCCCTTCAGCAAAATCTTCCTGGCATATGCAATATGGGATGGTTATGGGATGGATCTCTGGGTGGGGTAGTCTCTGAATAGTCCATCCTTTCTTCTTAGCTCCAAATTTTGTCTCTGTAACTCCTTTCATCGGTATTTTGTTCCCCATTCTAAGGAGGAATGAAGTATCCACACGTTGGTCTTCCTTCTTGATTTTCTTGGCTTTTACAAATTGTATATTGAGTGTTCTAAGTTTCTGGGCTAATATCCACTTACCAGTGGGTGCATATCTAGTGACTTCTTTTGTGATTGAGTTTATCTATCTTGTTGATTTTATCAAAGAACCAGCTCCTGGTTTGCTTGATTCTTTGAATAGTTCTTTTTGTTTCCACTTGGTTGATTTCAGCCCTGAGTTTGATTATTTCCTGCCTTCTACTCCTCTTGGGTGAATTTGCTTCCTTTAGTTCTAGAGCTTCTAGGTGTGCTGTCAGGCTGCTAGTGTATGCTCTCTTGAGTTTCTTTTTGGAGGCACTCAGGGCTATAAGTTTTCCTCTTAGGACTGCCTTCATTGTGTCCCATAAATTTGGGTATGTTGTGGCTTCATTTTCATTAAACACTAGAAAGTCTTTAATTTCTTTCTTTATTTCATCTTGACCAAGGAATCATTGAGTAGAGTGTTGTTCAGTTTCCACGTGAATGTTGGCTATTATTTATGCTGTTATTGAAGATCAGCCTTAATCTGTGGTCATCAGATAGGTTGTATGGGTTAATTTCAATATTTTTGTATTTGTGGAGGCCTGTTTTGTGACCAATTATATGGTCAATTTTGGAGGAGGTACCATGTGGTGCTGAGAAGAAGGTATATCCTTTTGTTTTAGGATAAAATGTTCTGTAGATATCTGTTAAATCTATTTGTTTCATAACTTCTGTTAGTGTTCATGTGTCTCTGTTTAGTTTCTGTTTCCAGGATCTGTCCATTGGTGATAGTGGGGTGTTGAAGTCTCCCACTCTTATTCTGTGAGGTTCAATGTGTGCTTTGAACTTTACTAAAGTTTCTTTAATGAATGTGGCTGCCCTTGTATTTCGAGCATAGATATTCAGAACTGAGAGTTCATCTTGGTAGATTTTACCTTTGATGAGTATGAAATGCCCCTCCTTGTCTTCTTTGATAACTTTGGGTTGGAAGTCAATTTTATTCGACATTAGAATGGCTACTCCAGCTTGTTTCTTCAGACCATTTGCTTGGAAAATTGTTTTCCAGCCTTTCACTCTGAGGTAGTGTCTGTCTTTTTCCCTGAGGTGCGTTTCCTGTAAGCACCAAAATATTGGGTCCTGTTTTTGTAGCCAGTTTATTAGTCTATGTCCTGTTGTTTGGGAATTGAGTCAATTGATGTTAAGAGAAATTAAAGAAAAGTAATTGTTGCTTCCTGATATTTTTGTTGTTAAAGTTGGGATTCTGTTCTTGCGGCTGTCTTCTTCTAGGTTTGTTGAAGGATTACTTTCTTGCTTTTTCTAGGGTGTAGTTTCTGTCCTTGTGTTGGTGTTTTCCCTTTGTTATCCTTTGAAGGGCTAGATTAGTGGAAAGATATTGTATGAATTTGGTTCTATCGTGGAATATTTTGGTTTCTCCATCTATGGCAATTGAGAGTTTTGCTGGGTATAGTAGCCTGGGCTGGCATTTGTGTTCTCTTAGGGTCTGCATAACATCTGGCCAGGATTTTCTGGCTTTCATACTCTCAGGTGAGAAGTCTGGTATAATTCTAATAAGCCTGCTTTTGTATGTTACTTGACCTTTTTCCCTTACTGCTTTTAATAGTCTATCTTTATTTAGTTCATTTGTTGTTCTGATTATTATTTGTCAGGAGGAATTTCTTTTCTGGTCCAGTCTATTTGGAGTTCTGTAGGCTTCTTGTATGTTCATGGACATCTCTTTCTTTTGGTTAGGGACGTTTTCTTCTACCATTTTGTTTAAGATATTTGCTGGCCCTTTGAGTTGAAAATTTTCATTCTCATCTACTCCTATTATTTGTAGGTTTGGTCTTCTCATTGTGTCCTGGATACTAGATGTTTTGAGTTAGGATCTTTTTGTATTTTGCATTTTCTTTGATTGTTGTGTCCATGTTCTTTATGGAATTTTCTTCACCTGAGATTCTCTCTTCCATCTCTTGTATTCTGTTGCTGATGCTAACATCTATAGTTCCTGATTTCTTTCCTAGGGTTTCTATCTCCAAAGTTGTGTCACTTTGGGTTTTCTTTATTTTTTTTAGGTCTCAGATGTTTTCGTTCAATTCCATCACCTGTTTGGGTGTGTTTTCCTGTAATTCTTTAAGGATTTCTACCTCTTTAACAGTGTTCTCCTGTATTTCTTTTCTTTTCTTTTCTTTTGGTTTTATTTGAGACAGGGTTTCTCTGTATAGCCCTGGTTGTCCTGGAACTCACTTTGTAGACCAGGCTGGCCTCGAACTCAGAAATTAGCCTGCCTCTGCCTCCGGAGTGCTTGGATTAAAGGCGTGTGCCACCACACCCGGCAGCTGTATTTCTTTAAGTGAGTTATTAATGCCCTTCTTAAAGTCCTCTATCCGCATCATGAGATATGATTTTAAATCCAAGTCTTGCTTTTAGGGTGTGTTGGGGTATCCAGGACTGGCTGAGGTGTGAGTGCTGGGATCTGATGATGGTGAGTGGTCTTGGTTTCTGTTAGTAAGATTCTTACGTTTGCCTTTCGCCATCTGGAAATCTCTGGAGTTAGTTGTTATAGTTGTCTCTGGTTGGAGCTTGTTCTTCCTGTGATTCTGTTAGCCTCTGTCAGCAGTCCTGGGAGTCCAACTCTCTCCTGAGTCTCAGTAGTCAGAGTACTCTCTGCAGGCAAGCTCTCCTCTTGCAGGGAAGGTGCACAGAGGTCTGGCATTCAGACCTGCCTCCTGGCTGAAGATGAATGCCTGAAACAAGGCCTGTCCCAGAATATGTGTTGCCTCTGCAGTTTGAAAGCTGACCTGGGCAGACTGGTCTCCAAGGGACCCGGGATGCAAGATGGCTCCCTCACCTGCTTTGGCTGTCAGAGCCCTCCTGGGCAGACAACTCTCCTCTGGTGGAGAAGGTGCCCAAATGTCTGGAGCCTGAAATGGGGTCTGTCCCAGAAGCTGTGTTGCTTCTGCCTGTCCCAGAAGCTGTGTGGCTTCTGCACTCTGCACTCTCACCTGCACAGACTGGTCTCTGAGGGACCTGGGGCACAAGATGGCTCCCTCACCTGCTCTGGCAGTCAGGGCCCTTCCAGGCAGATACCTCTCTTCTGGTGGAGAAGGTACTGGATGTCTGGAACCTGAAACAGGGCCTGTCCCAGAAGCTGTGTTGCTTCTGCAGACCGCTCGCTCACCCTCCACAGTCCTTGAGCTGACCTGAGCAGACTGGTCTCTGAGGGACCCGGGACACAAGATCGGTTGGTATTTTCTAACCTGTCCTTTATTCAGATTTCAAAAAAAAATGTTTTCAGTGCCACTCAATACCACTTAGCAATGTGCTCAATTTAGCTGAGGAATGATTATTAAATACCTGTTATGTGTGCATCTCTCTGAGATGTACTGGGTGGAGATGGAGGGGAAGACAGCTTCATCAATGTGAACATATTTTAAAATGAGGCTAAAACAAGAACCAGGCAGGACACATCTACCTGCTGAGATAAGCGATCTGTTAGAGATGCCTCGTAACCAGAAGTGCCTGGCTAGGACTGGTGGATCAGGTAAAGTGCAGAGGAAACACTCCAGGCTGGGGACATTGAGATGGCTAAGATCTGGGGGTTGGCATTTGAGGGCAGTGTTTGTATGGTAGAGATGGGTTATGTCATTGTCTATCAAGATGAAAGTGTTCAGAGGCTCTACTGGACACAGAGCTGTTTCTGGTCCCAGAGACTGAGATGATCAATTTTAATGGGGACTTGAGGAGCTGCCATCTGGCCACCATGCTCAGGTGGGTTGAAAACAGGAGAATGGAGAAAGAAGTCAGCCGGGGTGTGCTCTGCTGGAGAAGCAAAACTAAAGACCTAGCACTGGGGAGCTAAGCCCCCACAGAATCCATGCAAGAGCAGGTTTCTATTGCTCCTTCCAACTCATCAAGGGCTCAGCCAGCTGTTCAAGCCATCAAAAGAGCAAATTGGACACCGAAGCTCTAAATCCCTGCTCATGCCAGAAAAGGAATATTTCTGGTGCCTAAGAGGAGCCTGGAGAATAGAACAAAACCCCAGCAAAGTGTGCTTCCCATCTGTGGGCCCCAGCCCAAGCCACCCGCCCACCATTGTGGAAAGGAGGGATTAATGAGATACAGACCATCTAGGGCCTAACCTTATATTATTCATTTTTCTTGGAAACGTCTGAGGTTCTGTGATCCCTCTCTAATCCCATATGCCATACTTAGCTTATATTTTGACAGACGTGGGGGCTGGTTGCTTGGGTTAACATTGACTGCCTTTAGTGTGTGCTGAAGCTGAGTTGCCATGGCTGGGCAGGGCACATTTCCAGATCCCATCACTCAGCACCAGAGCACAGCTCTGAGTCACTAATCACACAGCTGGAAACCAGAAAGTGGAGAGCCTTTATATCTCTTTATATCTCTCCTGCTTAGTCTCTCTCTCTCTCCTTTTTCTTTTCTTCCTTGTATATGAAGACAACAAGAGTTTTTCTCATGTTAGACTAAATTAATTACCTCTCTGAGTTTAGAGGAGCTGCAAAATATTCTTGATTCCTCTGTGAGTGTTCGACTCTGAGAAAGTCTTCACAACTCAAGATTCTCTTTGGAGCTGGGACTGACTTTGCTAACTAGCCTGTAGTTTATCCTGCTAACCAGGAACATGCACTCGAGTCCCTGCTCTGAACCAAAGGTTTCTTAGTTTTTCTATATATCTGATAACAGTCCTTGGAGAAGATGGTTTCTGATCACTGGGAACCTAAGATTTTGTTTTGAGATGGAGGGAGATTTCTATCTAGTTTTTTAGTATAAAATCATGAAACAAACAAAATATTTTAATGTTTTTACCCAACTAATGGAAAAAGTGATTTCTGCAGAATGTGTCAGCCTACATCCCTCTAGAGGACCTGAATTCCACTGGCGTCACCTGTACAGCTCCTGCCTGTTCTTGCCTGTCCTGTATTGTTTCAGGCTGTTTGTTGCTTTCTCCTAATTTTCCAGGCTCTAGTACCAGGGTACGATACCCATCAATGTCACATCTTGAGAGTGACGGCCAGCAGAGTATAACCCAGTGCTGGCCTTGAAAGTTTTCTGTGTGTCTTACTTAATAACAATCCCCAGTGCTGTTTGAAAAGCATGCTAACTCTCTTCATAAGTACTGTAACATCTGGATTACACTGTTATATACCCTGCAGCCTTCCTGGGAATCTCCACCTACGTCAGCAAAGTAGCTCTGGTACCTCGCCTTCTCTGATGATTCCCCTCGTCAATGGATGACCAGAAGCACAGCTTCTTGAAGACAGGCACGCTTCATGATAGACTCATTGAGTTCCTGGGAAACCATCCGATGGGTTACATAGGGGGTAAAGGAAAAAGAAAAACAAACATAAAGACGAAAGATGAAACTGAACAGAGTGGCTAGAGAGAGGGCTCGGGTGGCAAGAGCACCAGTGGTTCACTTCCAAGCACCCACAGTCATCTGGAACTCCAGTCCCAGGGGAACCAATGCCTCACAGGTACTAGGCATGTATGTGGTTCAAGACATACATGCAGGCAAAACACTCAAGCACATAAAATAAATTTTTTTAAAGTGAGCAGAACAAATATCATACAGCTAAACAGGAAAAAAAAAGCCAATGTGTATAAAAATATCACACCTATCTCTGTGATGTTTGTTCATTTAGACCCTGATAACTGTATTATAAATGACGTTACAAGTCAGATCTCCCTTCAACCCAAGCCTGGGTCTTATATAGGGTGAATGAAAGAGAAAGGGGAATTATGATTGGCCAACTGATTATGTAGCGAAGGACTGAGATGGGTGCATCTTCCCAGTTGTATGTCTTTGCACTCGCTTCCAGACGCCAAGCTACAGCGATCACTCTCAGAAACAGGTAATGTGAAGATAGTCCACCCAGTGACGGTTATATTCACGTTCTTACTGAATACCTTGGGAAGCAAACTCAGTTCTGGCAAGACGTGAAACTGAGAGAATGTAGCACATACCACCACCAGAAAGTGGGGCCAAGAAACAGAGTCCTACAATCCCTTTGAACTCTGAATGCGGCAGCTCTAGCCTCTACTCCTCAATTCATGAAAGCCAATGAATCTCGCTTTTCTTTAAGAAAGTTCTGCTTAAGATTTTGCTACTTGCACATTAAAGTGACCTAAGAATATAAAAATCCAGTATCAAAAATAAAATAAAGAAATACCAAACCCTAAAGTAGGCACAGTCAATCCCAGAAGGAAAAAAAAAAAAAAGTCTAGGATCATAGAGTAAGGCCAAGCACAGCATCCAGATGAGCCTAAAACTCTCTACAGAAAAGACCCACTGGATAGTGATGCAACTTCAGATAAAAATAATTAAACAAACAAACAAGACATCCGGTTTCTGCTGGGAACCAGATGTATTCAATTGGGGACTTTCAAGAGAAAACTCTCGGAAAAGGCGTCTGAACTCAAGATGGCCGCTCTGGCAGGAGTGTGGAGGCGGCTGTTTTACATCTGCCTTGATCAGGAAAGGCAACGGGATAGTTCGCTAAATGTTCAACAAGGATGCTTGCAACAACCGTATTATTTAAAGCTTCTGTGACTTCTTATTTGAGAGATTTTTTTTTTCCAAACTTGGAAAGAAGCCCTCCAGGCCAGAAATAAAGGGGGTGTGATTCTTCCAGCACACAAGCAGACTGAACTCGGACAAACAGGGGATTGTAGCTCTATAAAGCGGGGACTGTATAAAGCAGATGCATTAGGAATTTGGAACCAGCTCACGACAGTACATTGTTTGATCAATTCCTGGTAGAAATTCTGCCCTCCAAATTATTTTTAATCTTATATGGCGATGCATTTGCCAAAAAAGGACTTCAATGCAATGTTAGCATAAAAATCATTTACAGCAAGCACAGTTTAGAAGAATCCTGGAACTCCAGAGCATCCCTGCCAGCCAGGGCTAGTCCACCACCCATTCCAGCAGGGTGGGGTCCAGGGGGAGGGCGGGCTGAGAGCTAGGGAGATCATGGCGGGCAAAGCCAAAATGTTTCTTTACATTAAGAGCCTTCCGTTTTGTCCCTTGTTCTTCAGAGCCGTGCCTTTGCAGGGTCTGGGACTGTTTAGTTCTGCTTCTACTGTGTAAACAGCAGGAACTGTTTAAAAAAAACAGAACAGGATTAACTTGATCCAGCCGACACTCAAATACTCAAATTCGGGTCTTTTGTGCAAGGCATGTGCCAGCTATCAAAGGTTAGCATTCCACCTAGAGAGCCAAAGGGACTGTTCTGTATCTCCGTTACTTCTCGTGCCTTAAGATGGCTCCTTTGAGTACCATGTGTTTTTATCAGAGGGAAAAAAAATAAAAAACAAAAACAAAACAACAAAAAAAAACCTTCTGGTACTCTTAATTGTCTTACTGAAAAACATGATTCCACAATGATATGTATGAGAAAGCCGGGGGGGGGGGGGGGGAAGAAAGAAAAAGAAATCAAGAATCTAGCTTGTAAGACAGAAGGCTTTGAATAAATATATTGAGTAAATGAATAAATATATTTATAAGCAAATGAATAGAATGAATCTTCAGATTGGTTAAATAGTTTTACAATGTAGACCTGAAAAACAAACAAACAAACAAACAAAAACAGCTGGAGAATTTTCAGAACTAAGACAAGATCCCAGTTAACCACAAATAGGACAAATTCTAAAGGCTTTTAGAATTCTAGGATTTGTCTCACAGATAAGATGGAATGTACTCAGTTGTCCATTTAACTCATCAGACAAGTATGCATGAAAACAAAGACTAAATTTGTTCTCTGGGCAAAACAAAAGGCACAGAGCGACCATCTTGTAAGAGTTCAGACAGGTTATTCCGGTTGAAGGTCAAAGGCTTCTTGTAGAACTAACATCAACCTAATAAGAATTTCACCCATAAATACAGGCTAAACTTGCCTAGCAGAGGAATGGGCATTGCAAATAAAATGAATTATGTGGCACATTGGAGACCAGACTACATCTAAGTCCTTCTAATCTGTCTGCATCTCGTGTCTCTTCTGCCATGTTATGTATGGGTCAGTGCCATCGTCTCTTGTAGAATTGGAGCTTGTCACTGGATTTCTAGCTTCCTTCTCTCTTTTGTCCACTGCCCATAAGACAAGAAGAACAATGCTTTTTAAAACACGAATCTTATTAGTCCCTCCCCCATTTGAAACCTTACTGTGGTATTTCACTGACAGCCCTAACTCACAGTGGCATCAGGCTCTTGTTTCTTTCCCCTGATCCTAACCTTCCCTGTCCCATCCCAACTACACAATACCTTCCAGGTGCTTTACCTATCTTCAATTCTAAATGTGCATGCTATCTCTCCCCAGACCTTCTTCCATCCTTCGAATATCTCACTCATCAAGTGATAGGATAGAAAACTTCTTATTCCTAGGTCAGATTCCAGCCTACACTCCCCTTCCTCTGCAGAGTGGCCTGCTATCTCTCTCACAGAGCATGTTGCACCATGTGAGCAAGTTTGGTATTCCAGCTCACCACCATTCACCAATCAGCAAACTGTGAGGAGAGAGACTAGGCCTGTCTGTATCACAGTCGGTCCTCTGAACAAAGTATAACGCCAGGCACCAGCTAGATAGTGCATAAATTTTATTGGATGGATGGATGGATGGATGGATGGATGGATGGATGGATGGATGGATAAGATGGATAGGTGGGTAGGTGGTGGACAAATAGATGGACAAATAAGATGGAAAGAAGTAGAATTGTGAGGGAGAGCCAGGCATGGTGGCGCATGCCTTTAATTCCAGCACTCGGGAGGCAGAGGCAGGCGGATTTCTGAGTTCGAGGCCAGCCTGGTCTACAAAGTGAGTTCTGAGACAGCCAGGGCTACACAGAGAAACCCTGTCTCAAAAAACAAAACAAAACAAAACAAAACAAAAAAAACAAAAAGAATTGTGAGGGAGTTGGAATGAGAAGCCAAAGTTTTATAATTTTACCTTGAAAAGATTCAATGATTAAACAGTTCTGAGTACAAAGTGTAATGCAGTAGGATAAAGAACATAGTCAAAAACGAACAGATATAAGTAATTTATATGAAAGAGAATCCACAAAAAGAACAAAATCAACAAGTTAAGTTCACAGAGTGTTTATGTTTGGTTAGGGGTTTTGTTTGTTTGTTTGTAAGGAAACACAAGGAGTATTATTGAGATGATTGAGTTCCTGCTGTTCTTGAAGGGGACCCAGATTTGGTTTGCATCATCCATATGCAGCTCATAAGCACCCATAAATACAGCTCCAGGGAGTCTATGGCCCTTGGTTTCCATGGGCACCAGACATGTATCTGATGCATACACATAGTCACAAAACCCTCATACACATAAAATTGTAAAATTAAAAACTGTTCTTAAATAGAAGTCATGAAGTCTATACTACACAGTTTAGAGATATTTGTTAGTATTTATATTAAGAGTTACAGTAATACTTGAGGATTAAAAAAAAAGCTTAATTCAAAATTGGTCATCAGAAACACACATTGCTGTATTATCTCAGTGTCTCACTTAATAAAAAACTGCAGAGCTCCACACAGCGCTCAATAACAACTTTTTCCACATAAGATAAGCCACATCATTTTGATTTGGGAGCAGCAAAAGGCCAATTCCAGGATAAATAGGAGAGATGGACACTTTGATGCTTGAGTCTATTCTACTTGAATTAGAGAGCTGCTGTCAAACAAGCTGGCCTTTGACAGGTCTATCCTGGGAAGCTGAACTAGTCCTTCTTAAGAAGGTTCAAGATGGAAAGAAAGATTAGAATATTGCTACTATGATTGTGTGACTATGTGACGTAGGCCCAGGACGGACAGGAAGCAAACACTGAGAAGGTCAAAACAGTCAGAGTTACCATGGCTTGTCTCCAAAATGCAGTGGCCCGGGTGAATCCTAAGCATCACGCCACATGGAGTGGAATATTGTTTGGATTATAGCATTGAGCTAGGACTAACTTGACCCACACTATTATTAGAAGAGTGGAAAATTGCACAACTGAGCATCTTTTTGTCTTCGGAGCCTGGCAGGGGTCATAATTCACAGGGTGGCTATGCTGCCTGCCTTGTTACTGATCACTTACTTCCTAAGCAGTTTCTTGAGCTCCCCACAAAAAGAAAAAGAAGCCCCAGCCCCTCCCAGGGAAGGGATAATATAAGTTAAACAGGCCAAGAGTTCCGTGTAATATAGTCAAGGTGTGGCTGTAAGTAATGACGGGAGCTTTGAAACAAACATACCAGAACTTACTGTCCAAGAGCGCTGTTCTGCAAATCTGTGGCCTCGGGGCATGGTACAATTAGTTCAGAGATATGTGGATTGCTCAAGCATTTTTGGAAGCCGTCTTCAGACACTGAGGAACAGTGTGGAGTCATGAAACAAGCATAAAAATTACATTACAGCTGCATGACCAGGCAGCTTTCCCCATTTATTCTTCAAGTTGGTTTTCATAATCTCGGGGACAAAGGGAAAAAAATCTGGGAAATCAGTGAAATAATACCAAATGGCAGCCTAAAGGTCCTTGTCACCAAAGACAATCATCATATATGTTAAAGGTGTCATTTAAGTTTGAATCTGGTCTACAGAATAAAGTCTGTCTTGTTAAGATAACCACAGACCTTCTGCACAAGCAGCAGAGTTACCTGTATTGAATACTTCTTAGCTATCCAACACAGTTTCTATAGAAATGTCTTAGGGCTGCCAACAAGGAGCCACATCATACTGGTTTAAATATTTTTTTTAAAAATTCTCTCTGTGTCTCTGTCTATCTCGGTCTCTCTGTGTGTCTCTGTGTGTCTCTCTCCATATCCCTCTCTCTGTCTCTGTGTGTGTCTCTGTCTCTGTCTCTGTCTCTGTCTCTCTCTCTCTCTCTCTCTCTCTCTCTCTCTCTCTCTCTCTCTCTGATAAGATCCTTCCCCATTTTCCCTAGCTCTTTCCAGATTGGCTAACAGATACAGTGCATTTCACCATTACCTGGCATTTTCAGGAGACAGCTCTGTTTTTGTTTCTTCTGTCTTTTGAAGGACACCAGTCATCGTGGATTTGGAGCCCATCTTAATTCAAAATTGAATTCTAAAACTAAGATTTTGTTTGCGGGTTGGAAGATATTAAAAAGCAATTCAGATCTGACTTTATGGAAAATAGCCAAAATAAAGAAAAAAATGATAGAGGGGGAGAGAGGGAGGGAGTAGAGAAAGGGAGGGAAGAAGGGGAGGGAGGGAAAGAGAGAGAGAGAGAGAGAGAGAGAGAGAGAGAGAGAGAGAGAGAGAGAGAGGGAGATTGGACATGTTTCTTTCAGGCAACATCACTTAGCAGCTTTCTTGGAAAATGTGGCTCAGCTATTATTAAAATGCATTTCAATTCACCATATCTGATGTTGTGTGTAAATCTCATGACTTCTGAAACTTTAGTTAAATCACCCTTTTGTCCCACCATGAATGGAGGGTTCACTCATGCTTGCCAACTAACATTCACCTCAAGGGGACTCAAAGAACCTTGTCTTAACAACAATAATGAGAGTAGTCTTTCTCCAAGAGTCAGGCTCAATTATCCTTTTCCATTTCTATTTGGGTATTTGCAGAAATATCAAATATTTCTAATAGAAAACAGCATTTGTTTTGGCCCAAACAGAAAATGAAGGTATTCTCCAATCGCAGGTGAAACCATGCCATTAAAGGAGGGAGATTTTAGTTGGTGATATCTTCTTGGAAAACACTAAAATTATTACAGAGCTGTAATGTTTGAAATAGTGGGAACTTTCCCCATACCCAACCTTGTCAAGCCAGCTCTTATAAAGGAATGTCCAGGATTAGGGATATCTCTCAGTGGCAGTGCTTGCCTAGTAACCAAAAGAGGCCCTGGGTTCTATTCCCAGTGTTCAGAAGAAAGGAAAGCTAGAATATGTGAACACGAGGGTAGGTGCACAGGTCATTGCAGAAGGAGAAAACAAAATTGAGTTAAGATCTGGGTCCCTTGAGAAGAGATTAAAGAATTCTCCTGCATTGTTTTGGGAAGCTACTGTGGTTTGACTCTGCAATGTCTCCTATTGGCTCTCACTTTATATACTTGGTCCTATTTTAGGGGGCTCTGGAAACTTGAGGAGCTAGAGTTATACAGGAGGAAGTCATTTACTAGGGTAAGTCCTTGAAGGTATATTATCTCTGACCATTTTCTGCTGCAAAGAGATCAGCTCTTGCTGCCACATGATGCTACTTTTGCCATCATGCCCTACCCAAGAGCACAGACAGTACACCATGGACTGGACCCTCTGAAATGATAGGCCAGACTTTAACAAACTCATCTTGACTCTGTCAGGAAATTTCACCACAGCCACAGAAAGGTAAACTACTACAGGATGGTAGGCACTTGAGTCACATGATACAGTCTAGTCTGTGGAAGAATGGCTTGTGTCAGTCTGAGAAGACAAAATGACCCTCTCCAGGATGAACCTCCAGGTCCTCTTAGGCAACTGTACCAAAACAGAAGGCAAAAATTCAATAGTTGCCCAGGGTAGCTTGAAGGGTTATTAGAATTGTCTCCTACATCAGCCTCAAATTCACGGTCTTCTTTTGCCAGTCTCTAAGGAATTCAAAGAAAAATTTCAAAGACCCTGATTTTTAAAAAAAAGTATTCTAAAAGCAGTAACAGTGGGCCGTGGGTCAGAATCCTGCCAAATGGAGTTCTAGAATAAAGGAAACCTCCACTCAGAACTGAGTGTCATGTGGAGAGTGAACTTCTTAATTTTTGAGCCCTGTGATCTTCAGCCATGGCGAATTCTATAAGCGTCATCAATTTTCTTCTTTTATAAAGCATTCCTTTGACTAATGCTGACCAGTTACCCTGAACTGAAGAGTTACAATCGGCTTCCCAGGCAGGCCAAAGGAACAACTGTCTCAGATTGCTAGTTGGGAGCCAAATGAAATATTTTCCCCTTCAAGTTCCCCAATTGCCTGTTCTCTAGTGATCATTGATACCAGGGTTAAGCTTAGAAAAGTTATCAAAAGATAACTTACTCTAGGAAGCAAGGGGAGGATTTGAAGACTGAAATATTTGCAGGAGGCTTGGTTAGCAAGCCAAATACTTACAAAGGTTACATGGGTAGCCTTAACTAATAGACAAATTAGTCGATGACAATGGTTCACAGAAGAGGGCTGTCTTGGCTAAAGAGAACAGTGGCTTCCCAGATCCAGTTTGTTACTGATGTGCAAGAAAATAATAAATTTATATCTGCTTGTTTTTCAACAAAAAACATTTCCCCAATATTTGATATGATCTATTTTAATAGCCTTATTTAGATAAAATTGGAATTCAATAGATTACAAATATTTTAAATGTCTACTTGGTAGATTTCACATGTAGAAACTAGCCAGCACTATGAATGTGGTAATAATGTGCCTATAATTCCCAAGGCTTCCTTCAAGTTCCTTCAAATCCCCTCATTTCCACTCTTAGGCTCAGTCATGTTATTATTTACACCGATAAGGTTTTTTTTCCTTTTTTATAGTTAAGGATTATTCTCTTGTATATATGCACTACAGTTTGTATATCTAACCTTCTGGTACAGTACATTTGTATCGTTTCTAGTTTGGGGCAATTAAAGTTGTTGCTATAAAGTTTGACTGCAATGTCTTTGAATATATACGTAGTCTCTTTTAAGTAAATACCTATGAATGGTGTTGCATCATGCAATACCTACACGTAGAATCTTTTAGGAAGCTGACAAACTATGCCCAAATTTTGTGCCATTTTGCCTTCTCAGAACCAGCATGTGAGTGTTCTGTTTGTTCTACATACTTGGTAACACTTGGGTTGAACAGTTTTAGGAATTGCAACCATGTGGATAGCTGAATAGTGGTTCCTCAATTATATTTTTAATGTATAACACCTCGTGATTTATTCAGTTGTCTGTCTCTATCCATTTGTATGTCTGCATGAGTGAAATGTTTACTTAAATCTTCTGCTCTTTTTATTGAGTTGTTCATTTTTATTACTGAGGTTTGTGCTGTGTGGTATATGTGTGTGCACATATGTATGAAGGCACATATGCACATATTTATATGTTATATGTAGAGGCCAAAGGTCTAAATTAGGAAAGTGTCTCCCTCTATCATGTTCCACCTTATTTTTTGTGACAAGGACTCTCACTGAACCTGGAACTCACTGATTTAGCAAGAATGTCTGTCCAGCAAGCCTATAAAATGCTGCTGTCTCCACGCCCCACCTCCTAGTGATGGGATTACAGATGTGTGCCATCGAGCTCCGAATTTATATGTATAGTGAAGATCTAAATTTAAGGTCTCGTGCTTGCACAACAAGCACTTTACTGAATTGTATCCCCAGCTTTTAACAGTCCTTAACACGGTCAGATACATGGGGTTTCAGCTACCTCACTCCCCCTCTATGATTTGGCTTTTCATTCTCTAAGCAATATTTTCAAAAGTATGTTTTACCTGGAGATTATGATTAGTGGGAGACTGCTGGCCTAGCACATGCAAGACCCTCAGTCCAACCATCAGCATGATAACGGAATGCTTTACAAAATATAAATTAATTTGTACATGTAATGTATGTGTGTAATCTTGCTGGCATGGAATTTACCCTTTTAGGTCATGATTTTCACTGTCCATTTTAGACTTCTTTGTGTATCCCAAGATCATAAAGATAAAACTTTCCTTCTGATTTCTTTTAGCTGATATTCCAGCTTCATAGTGCCAGAAATAAATTTAAATTTAATGAAAATATTGCATAAGCTAAGCTAAACACAGCTATAGAGCTCCATGTAGCCTGCAAAGCACTATTTACCTGTCAGATCTTTCATGTTCCCAACTGAGTATCAGGCAAGAACAACAAAGACCTTAGTGACCTTTCTCTATATTGGTTTTTTTATCATACATGTGCAAAAGCTTTGGCTATTTTCTTCATGGTCATCTTTTTCCTACACAGAAGATAACAAACATTCTTTACATTGCTGGCTTATCTGAAAATTTATATTGAGTGTTGAAAAAAAAGAATAAATAATGACTTGTTTCTCCTGAGCTTGGACACGCTTAGTTGCATGAAAAATTATATCAACAGCCGAGCAAGATGTCTCAGTGGCTGTTTGCCACCAAGTCATCAGGAACTACAACAGTAGTTCATTCCTGAGAGCCAGGTGATAGAAGGAGAGATGTGACTCTCACAAGTCATCCTAGGACACACACACACACACACACACACACACACACACACACACACACACACAAATATATGTAATAAAAAAAGAAAATTATATACTTCAACAATATGAATGACTAGTCTACCTCAGTAGTCCACAACTGTAACAAGGACTGTGAGTGCATGGATTTAGGGAAAGGGACAGCAAACAGGTAGACTTTCATGTTTAATTTTATATCCAGGTGCTGTGTGTCAGTGCCAAGTGTGGATCTTTATTTTTCAGTGTAAATCAAAATTCAAAGCATAGTTTCAAAAACAACCACTGATTGAATACTCTTCTGTTAGTACCATTTTCATACACTGAAAGATAAAACTCTGTCCCTGGGCAAATGTTCAGAACAATCTTGTATAGTCTGTTCAACAAACTGAGTGTGTCCTGAGTGCCTCTAACATGCCACAAGGAATTAGTTGCCTCATGTTCAAATGCTGTTTGTAGGCATACTTTTAAAAATATTACCCAACCCCAGTTAAGTCCACTGGAAATGCATGATTTGTCCAGAGGGTACTACAGAAACGAGGTGATCAGCTTGTAGTTCCCAGTCAAGGGAGAATCTGACTTCATAGAAACAGCAGGGAAATCTTGACTGCCCCCTTGCAGCGTTGACCTTCAGAAGGCTAGCAGGCTAGATGACATTGGCAGGCTCAGTACTCTGAAACCACACTCTCTTCTCCTCTACGACAACTGAGAGATCGGTTTCAGTCCCAGAGCATGAAGTTAACTGTAATCTCCTTCACCTGCTGATGTTGCAAGGAGGCTTCAAACGCTGCTCTGACCTCCTATAAGTAGAATTGCCAGAGAAATGAAGCTTTCAACTTCCTACTTAAAAGAAGATTGCTTCAAAACCTCCTTAATCTTCTCTTCCAGAGCACATGTGGCATTACTGAAGCAGAACAAGGAGAGCTCACCCTCCAATGAAACCACCGCAGGCTATCATATTCATTTTTATGTTTTAGAGGGGGAATGGGGAGCCTACTGGGGAATCAGCAAGGCCTAACTGCTCCTAAATTCTATCAGTAGAGTAGCTGAGATGTGAGTGCACCCTTGAAACATTGTATTCCAGGGGACCTCTGTAAAGGCACACAGAGACTCACTCACAGATGAGAACTAGTGGCATACATACATACATACATACATACATCACATTTTAGTAATTAAAAATACTGCCCTTCTTAGAGAAGATGAGCTACTCCATTTTGGTTTAATTTTGGGTTAGGCCAGGGTGACTTGGTTTAATAACAAAAGCACAAGCCTTGGGTTTCATGCACAAGAGTTAAATAGAAGACCCACCCCGTATCACCTATGTGCCCTTAGCAAATCTTCTGTCTTCTCCAGGTCTCAGCACTGTCAACGGCATATTTCTCAGTGGATTGCAGCAAAAGCCCAGTAGTACTCATGGCTCTCACTAGTACTCAGGAGCCTAAATTCTCATTCATTTATCCTCACAGGCTATATGCTCCATCTGAATAGTCAACGCCGTGTTGTATTATTACTTCATAATTTCATTTCTGACCCTCAAATACTTGGGAGAACAAGCACGTCTCAGTTGTCCTCCGTAGCATTATCCACCTGCCACGTGTTTGTGATACAACAAATACTGAGCAAATGTTTTTAGAAGGAAAGAAAAAAAGGGAGAGAAAAATCATTAACTTGATTTATCAAAATACAATAAAATCCTGAAGGGCACAGATAGAACTCAACTAGATTTCAAATCCAAACCCCGTTTTACTCACTAGCTGGGTGACGTTGAGCAAATGACTCCATTTTAACACAAAGGCAGAAGATAATACCTGACACCCAGGGCTATGATAGAGGTTTAAAGATCCCCGCTCCCTGAAAAAAGAAAAAGCCCTCAGTACAGTGCTTGGCCTATGATGAGCACTCAATAGCCTTTCCTCTCTTACTGCACCTAGAATCTGTTTAACGCTTGCAAATGTTGTGGTACTAATTGTCGTGGTCCTTAGCAGATAAAAACAAGCATTAAAATTTCATGAATTATCTTTTACTCTCATATGAAACAATTGGAAAGAAGCAGCCTGTCTCCTGGACAGTGGAGAGTGTGGAGAATACGACTGTCACTGTCAGGAGTGAGGTAGATTGACTGGTTTCTATGAACATCAACATGACATTTGTCTCTCTGTTCAAGGAACAGAGATCTGCGTTCTGAGGCTTTTATCAATAACTCCAGCCTGAGCCCCAACTCGCCATTCCTTAATGTTTTTGTTTGTTTGTTTTCTTGTTTCTTTGTTTAAAGGCAGAACACTGCAGGGTGGCTTAGTAGGTAAAGCATCTCCCATGCAAGCCTGAGAAAAAGTCCCAAAAGCCCTGTGGGACTACTAGCCCATCTTCAATGGCAGCTCATGGAAGACGGAAGCCGTCTCCATGGCAAGAGGCTAGCTGGACCAGTCAAATTGGCAACCTCTGGGTCCAATGAGAGACTTTGCTTCAGGAAATTAAGTAAAGAGTGATTGGAGAAGATGCCTGGTGTCAACAACTGTCTTCAACACTCCTACACAAACAGGTACCAACATATGTGCACATACAGGTGTCAAACATGTATGCACACACATTACATATGCAAAAAAACTAACTTTTTTTTAAAAGGCAGAACATATACTTGTACTCGGCAAAGTTCTGGACCCCAGCATAGAGGAAGTAATTTGCTGGCTGGGGAAAAGGGGTTGCTCTCTTTCCAGGTACTGGCTTGGTGAGACTTTACTTCCGCATAAGCCAATAGAGAACATATGCCTTCCCAATAGCAGTGTGCATTAAATAGCACTTTGGAAGGCTAAACATAATGCCTGGTAAGTGCTCAGTAAAACATAGACATTGTTATTGTGGCTGCCATTATTTTCCAGCTAGGATTGTTTTATCTAGCTAATAGTAACATATGTCCTAAAGTTTGAGGTCACTAGGGTTTTGAAACTAGTATGTTATTTATTTGTACATCCCTAGAGATTATGTAATTGTAATGTTAATTATAATTACCTTAATAGTATGATTTAATAGCTGGAACATGACATGTGCTTCCTGGAGCATCTGCCATTTGAATTAAATCTTAAAGAATGAGAAGAAGGGGGCTGGAGAGATGGCTCAGTGGTTAAGAGCACTTGTCCCTCTTGCAGAGGACCCAAGTTCAGTTCTCAGCACCCAAATAGTGATTCACAACCATCTATAACCCTGGTTCCAGGGCACTCGAGACCTTCTGACAATTGTGGTACTAATTTCCCCTACCAGTAACCTGAATAGCACCTTCTAGCATTAGGAAAGCTATTCATCATGGAGCACTTCCTGGCCAGTTTAAAGCTGATTTCTGTGTGCTTTGCAACCAAAGAATATGATGTCATCAGCAATAGGCCTTTACTATTTAGTGATGACAGGCGACAAAGAGTTTGCTCAATTCGGGTGTCTCTGGGGCCTCTCTGCTATTCTTCAAAATTATATGAAGATATTTATCACCTCTACTAAATTTATTGATAAAAAAATAGGATTTTTTTATTGATAAAAGCCTCAGAACGCAGATCTCTGTTCCTTGAACAGAGAGACAAATGTCATGTTGATGTTCATAGAAACCAGTCAATCTACCTCACTCCTGACAGTGACAGTCGTATTCTCCACACTCTCCACTGTCCAGGAGACAGGCTGCTTCTTTCCAATTGTTTCATATGAGAGTAAAAGATAATTCATGAAATTTTAATGCTTGTTTTTATCTGCTAAGGACCAAGACAATTAGTACCACAATTGTCACCCACAATTGTCACCTGAACACATGTGGTTGTGCACATGTACATGCAGGCAAAACCCTCATAAAATAAATAAGTTTTGGAAAAAAGAAGGGAGAGCATAGACTACTGAGTAACTAAGGAATAAAAGGAGCCATTTTTATTTGATGCCTTTCCGGGTTTCTCATCAGCTCTAAGTTTTAGCTCCAATGTAGAAGGCTTGCAGAAGCCCCTGAAGCTGAGTTAAATGGAAATGAGGCCCCAAACCACTCGTCAGGATGGAGACAAAGGCATGTGATCCAGCAGGAGTCCCGTCCCTGCCACACACAGACACACACAGACACACACAGACACACACACACACACACACACTGCTTTCTCATTCTTTGCTTGACTTTCTCAGCCTGGGATCCCTCCGGAGCTGATCAGAACACTCCGCCTACTGGAGAGCCTTGCCCCACCATTGCTGCATTGTTAGTATTTATGTTGAAAACAAACTCCACTTTGGGACTGCTGGCTCAAGTCTATTGGCACCTGCTGGATCCTTTAATATTTAAGATCCTCCCTCTTCAAAGATCCACATCAGAGTCTTTCCTGAGGCAGAAGACCAAGTGTGCTTGCACCTGGGAATTTCTCTTGTGGCCCAAAAACCCAAAGGGAGGTGGGAGGGAGGAACGAGTCATGCATAACAGCAGGTTTAATGGAAGAAGATAAGGGAGGGAAGTGGGTGGGCACTGGTTTCTTGAGGTCTTAAAAAACACACATAAAGATTTAAATTACCCTCTCTTCATAGCCCTCCCCGTTAGAAGCTCATCAACTCTTCCCCCACCCCTCCTTTCTTCACCCACACTCCCTCCTTGTGCTTGTCTTTAAGAAGACAGTAAATCTGAGCTTACTGTCACAAAATATGTTTCATGAAACTTATTAGTAAATAAACCAAGGGCAATCATTCTCAGACTTCAGCAAACACAAAGAGACATGTGGAATGGCATGTGGCAGCCACGGAAGATTCTCATTTCCACCTCTGAGCTCTGTGAGGTAGGTCCAGGACAGAGCTCTGAGACCCTTACATATCAATGGTGCCCTGGGGCTCTCTGGAGTACTCCAGTCAAAGGTTTAGAATCTGAAATTCATTAGTTGTTCCCTGTTTGTCTATTCATTTGGGATAACTTTTCTCACCAAATTTCTCACTGTGCATAGTCTTCCCATCGATTATGCAGATGGATCTTCTTCATTTCTTTCCCCTTTCGGAAGACTGGTCTATGAGTGGTGATGGGTTTTTCCTTGAATAGGACAGGGGTAGATGTTTGAGGCATGACTTTATAGAATTCTTCAACAAGCGAGCTTGCATCTTAATGTTTTCCTCATCAGAACCAATTAAACTGAGGGAGCAAGTGGAGCTGTCCTGTTCTGTGATTTAGTCCATTCTTTTAATTCAAAAGTTCTGCACAGAACACGTGTCCACAGAAACACAGCTATATGTGCCAAGAACCCAGGGGTACTCGGGGTACATCTGTTTGCAGGTGTGAAGTGAAACAGAGGAGCACAGATGGTGTGGTGATTCAGGTAATACAGAACCTGGCCCAACTTGGTCTTGCTTTCTTGGGATACACCCTTTCTTGGGTCCTGGTGGAACAATCCAAGCACTTATCCTGAAGGAAGGAAACTTGATAATACAAATTACTCTATCCTTTGTGGCCTCACCACATTTGAAATTGAGTACATTCTGCCTGTGGCTAAGGTAGCAGAAAGACAAAGGGAAGGGTGCTGGGCCCTGGGACCTAGCTGAGTCTTCTGAGAAGGAACCCTGCATGGAGTGTAGGTTCAGGGAGAAGACAACCAGAGAGAATGGAGACACAGTCTGCGAACTTAGTAGAGGTGATAAATATCTTCATATAAATTTGAAGAATAGCAGAGAGGCCCCAGAGACACCCGAATTGAGCAAACTCTTTGTCGCCTGTCATCACTAAATAGTAAAGGCCTATTGCTGATGAAATCATATTCTTTGGTTGCAAAGCACACAGAAATCAGCCTTAAACTGGCCAGGAAGTGCTCCATGATGAATAGCTTTCCTAATGCTAGAAGGTGCTATTCAGGTTACTGGTGGGGGAAAAAAACAATATCTTATCCAGCGCTGGACCCTATGTGCTACAAGACTGACCTGACAAGGAAGATATGGGGCACAGATTGTTTATGAGAGGTAACCAGTCTCTCTCTTGATTGTATTTGAGCTCTGTTCCACAGGAGGGAATTTATGCTTGTACTATAAACATGGCACAAACCTATGGCTACGGAAGCTATGGGTCCTAAAGGAGAACCTATTGGTATTTCTCTAAATGGTTAAATTCCCTTCTAAATGTGCTTGTATCTATAGATTTGTGCTGCCTCTGACCTGGTCAGAGAAGCTCTTTAATACAGTGGTTAGTGATAAATGCAGAAACACATGACTGTCCAAAGAACTGAGAATGGACCAGGATGAGTATTCATCTGTAGATGGATAGCTATATTAAGCCCCTTCCCCCAAGGCTCAACATCACAGAAGAGGTGACAGAAGGCATGTGGGAGCCAGAGTGTGGGGAGGAATGCTGTGAGATGCTGTCCTCTGGACACTATAAGGCTGTTGTACATATGCACTCACCGCAGCTAAAATTACTGACACAGTTCTGTGTAAGATGAAGCCAGTTAAGTTTTCTTTTTTTTTTCTTTTTTATTAGATATTCTTTTTATTTACATTTCAAATGTTATCTCCTTTCTGGAGGATCCACTTCTGAGACTGGGAGATCCCTCCTTACCTTTACACATTTGCTGAATTCTCTCTCCCTGTCCTCTCTTTCCCTCACACACACACACACACACACACACACACACGTGCATACACTGTACAATCCCTGCTATGGCTCCTTTTCCTCAGAGCACAGCCACCTGCAGGTAGTCAGCCATCTCACATGGAGGTCAGTGTCCATGGATCAAGACAGAGGAGGCTGCTCATACTCGTGAACACGGAGCCGACATCCATCCCTTTCGCCGTGTACTCTTTTGGTCAGACTATCACAGACCAACCCAGACTCAATAGAACTAGAAACCCGCTGCTTTGGAGTAAGGGTGTCAGAATTCCACAGCCTGTTTAATTTGGCATAGCTACCCTTCCTGTAGAAGATGAGGTGGTTTTTTTTTTCTCCAGCCCCTTAAATCTATCAATGCCGTGACTTCTTTAATACTGGGTTGTTGTTGGGTTTTCCCCTGAAATTCTGAGGATTCAGCCGCATTAGGCCGACCTCACTTGGGATATCTAACTTGTGTTTCATGTACTCAGACCCAGAAGTAGATTCCTAAGGCTGGTCATGGTAATGAAGACACTGTAAATAGAACAAAAGCTGTTTTCAAAGAGAAATCTACAGCAGAGAAACAACAACAACAACGACAAAAAGACTCATTTTAGTGTAATTGATTCTATCTCTGAAAATGCCCAGTCCTTCCTGTTTCAGAACACATTGGTCCTGGGAAAGCTGAGTGGTCAGTAACTCAGTCTACAAAGCATTGTCCCATAAGACTCTTCAGGGGGCTGAGAGATAAGTTCATTGTTCAGTACTCTGCTTATGGTATCCAGCATGACCCAGATGCCACCCTTGGAGTCCACACACAAACACGTCTTTGTTGCCCCGAGTGTAGCAAATTCTTTACCATGAATAATTTACTACAACAAATGCTCCCTTTAGTTCTTTCTCTGTTGTTGAGAGTATTTCAGCTCCCCAGAGAAAAGAAGTCGGGTACTCAGTAGGAATTAAACACTGGAAAGGCCCTTTAAACATGGAGGCAGACAAGAGATGGAATGGCCCGATTTTTCCACAAGAACCACGAAAGGAATAAGTGAATAGGTTTGGAACCCAGACACAAAGCACCCCGTTGTAAGAAAGCAGTGTGGCAGAGGCATGAGAGACGTGGGGACAGGAGTCACTCTGCCTGGGTTTGTATACAAGGGCCATCACTTGCACCAATAAAATGATTCTCGTAAGTGCGGAGCAGGCTGTGACTGGAAACATTTACCCTATGTGTCTGCTGGCTGAAAGGTTAAATACCATAAGCCTGGTATACTTCTTAGCATGCAGGTAGCATCTAATTCCAACATACCTGTCATTCTTATTACTTTTATGTGACACAGGGGCTCACATTCTTCTTTGAATGTGCAAAGAAAATATAGTCTTTTACTTTGTGCGTTACTGGTATAATGATCCCAGGAGTCTAATACTGTGCTGGGAACTGGGAAAGGGAGAATTTGAGATTGGCTAGCTTGTGGTTCCTCAATGCTGTCTTCTTATCTTGAATGCTTTCTCTGCTTCATCCCATCTTGTTTGGGTCATTTATAGTCCCCTCTGGTTCGCACAAGTGAGGTATAAGTCAAACTCATGGACCAACCAGTGACTGCTGCAGCCAGGAATCCATCCCAAAGTCAGCCACCAAATGCAGACTCTATTGCATATGCCAGCAAGATTTTGCTAAAAGGACCCTGATATAGCTGTCTCGTGTGAGGCTATGCCAGTGCCTGGCAAACACAGAAGTGGATGCTCACAGTCAGCTATTAGATGGAACATAGGGTTCCCAATGGAGGAGCTAGAGAAAATTCCCAAGGAATTGAAGGGGTCTCCAACCCTATAGGTTGAACAACAATATGAACTAACCAGTACCCCCAGAGTTTGTGTCTCTAGCTGAATATGTAGCAGAAGATGGCCTAGTTGGCCATCATTGGGAAGAGAGGCCCCTTGGTCTTGCAAACTTTATATGCCCCAGTACAGGGGAACGCCAGGGCCAAGAAATGGGAGTGGGTGGGTAGGGGAGCAGGGCAGGAGGGTCGGGAAGGGTATAGGGGACTTTCAGGATAGCATTTGAAATGTAAATAAAGAAAATATCTAATAAAAAATGGGGAAAATTTTTTTAAAAGAAAAAGGAGAAAACATGAAAAAAAGAAATAAGTCAAACAACAGAGCCAAGACACCCTGTGCCTTCCGTAGGGTCCTCCGGTCTGGCAAGGACTTCCCTGACATCTGGGTCCCTGCAGTGCCACAGCTTTCTGCTCTCTGTGTCTGTACAGCACCCCTGTTCCCCGTCATCATGGCGTAATGTAATTCTGTGTTCTTCTGCTTGCCAAGCAAAAGACCCTAAGTGAGCCCTCCTTCACTGATGGGACCGTTCACTGAAGACCCACACTGGGCCAAATGTTCTCCATCTCACCAGATGCTGGCTCCTATGCAAAGGAAGGGAGTACAGCTTTGCTTCTAGGAGCAATTTGACTATCTGCAGACATCTTTTATTGTCACAGTGGGGAGATGGTCCCAGCCTGAGATGTGACTTAACCTCCTACAAGGCACAGGGCAGCTGACAAGCCCTATGAAGTAGAGTGTGTTATAACATGCTGAGGTTGAAAAACTGCTGATGCTATGGGCCCACAGCTCCTCATGCCCACCCAGTGGGAAGCAGACCACCCACCAGACTCAAGATTCTCCATCTTCAAGAGCTCTAAGTGTTTCTAATATGCAAGAATTCATCCCTCTCCTGCTAGTTAAAGTTCTGCCCTGAGACTGGAGAAAAGGGCATAAAAGGACAGAGTACGCATGTCTCTCTGCCTCCCTCTTCACTGAGACAGAAACATTGGGCCTTCCCAACCTTTACATCAGAGTTATCTCAGGCATCCTTTCTTCCTACTCTTTGCAGAGGTGTCATTTGCCCCATGGCAGAAACAGTGGGTAAGTACCAGGAGAGAGGTGGCATTACCAAGGAGAGGTAAACTGAGAAATATTTTAGAAATGCCTTTTATGTTTTTATTAATATTAAAAAATTTATTATGTAACGAGACATTTTCCTTATGTCAGACATGAGGCATGATAAAATATGCATCAAATGGAACTACTTACACTATAAAGAATTTATTGCTGCCACAAACATAAAAGGAACTACCCATAAATGGTTTGGGTTCTTTTTGTCCAGGTGGCTGACCTTGTGTCATTGGACTGCTCTCTGAGGAAGCTTTATTCCTGGGCTAAATGTTTGCTCTCTCCCAATCCCAACATAAAGCTAGGAGTGCTTTCTCAGCTTCTGGCCATCCATAGATTGGAGGATACATGGACTGCTCAGAGCCTGAAAGCTTCCTGCAATAAGTGAGGATACTTCAGAGCTTTGTACTCCCCAATAATATACAGGCTCGGGGAAACGTTTGCTGGAAGCAGCTCACCAGTCAGTTGGGACATCTCTGAACCTCAGTTTTCTGACCTGTAAAATGGACTTGGTGATCATATCAACCAGATTGTGTGCCTCAGTTGTTTGGGTTTCCTTAACATAATGTCAGATTTGATGCTTCAAACAACAGAAGCTTGTTTTCTCATCATCCAGGAGCAGAGCCACCATGATCAAGTTCCATGTATTTCTGGTGATCATGATTTCCTTGGTTTGTAGAAGGCCAGGGCCTCATTATACCCTTCGCTTGATTTTCCTCTGTGCAATCTCAAGGGGAGAGAGAGAGAGAGAGAGAGAGAGAGAGAGAGTCAGTCAGTCCCTGGAAGGCCATCAATCACACTGAATTAGGACCAGACCACACACTTATGAATTAATTTAACCTCCTTAATTATCTCCTAAAGTCCTTATCTCTAAGTAAAATCACATTGAGGGTTAAGACCTTGCCATGAATTGCAAATGAGATCACCCGTATGAAGTATTTGAACCAAGAAAGCATTCTGTGACTGACTGAATGTTCTAATTATTGTGGTCACCGCTGGTTTTGAGTACAAAGAATCGTCTATCCAAGATGGCCAGCTAATTGATTAACACCTACCATGTGAACGAAGTTTGCTGAATGAGGAGAACTAGAGGAGAAAGACACAGTATTAGACCTAGGCAGTTGGACCCCAGAAAGTACCCAACGAAGGTGCCATATTAGGCTGCAAGGAAGAGATGACCATACGAAGGAAGCTATGTTTCCAGAGCTAGAACAGCTTCCGTTTACCTAAGACTTAGTAGGTGTAGAACACTTTTTAATTTTTTTTCTTAAAATTACAAAATAATTACAACATTTTCCCCCTTTCCCCTCTCCCACATAACCTCCGCATTGCTCTCTCTCTCAAATTTATGGCCTCTATTTCATTAGTTGTAAATATAATATGTGTGAATATTTATATTCCTAAATATACATACTAATCATCTAGTCCGTAGAATTTACTCTTATACAAATTACTTCGGGGATGGCCACTCGTGTCATCAGTTGGAACCCTCTTTCCTGAGGAAGACTATTATTTCTCCCGCTCTCAGCATTTCTTAATTACCCATAGTTCTTTGTCTGGAGTTGAGGCCCCATGTAATTTCTCCCCTTCTGTATTAGCATGTCCGTTGCTGTCATCTTTGTTCAGCTCTGGTTTAGGCAGTCATGTTGATGAAACTTCAGGAGAGAAGCTCCTCTGAAATGTCTAGGGGACACACTCTCATAGTAAACTTCCCGATTTTCCTGAAAACTGTGAGTTTTCCAGACATTCTTGTTGTTAGTTTAGCCTCCTTCTTCTGTATTTATTTCCTTCCAGCTTTAAACAATCCACCTACTCTTCCTCTATGATCCCTGCACCTCAGGTCTAGGAATTCTATTGTGGATGTCTCAGTTGGGGAGGAGAACTACGTGGACAACTCTTTTTCTGCAGTTTGATCTTCTCATCGTTTTTCTGTAATGATCTCCATTTGTTACAAAGAGAGAAAAATATGGATGAGGAATGAGACCTTGTGAGCCTAAGGATGAAAATTTAGAATGTAGTTAGGCATTATCTGGTATTAGTAAAGTGGTGGGTATAGGTTCTTCTCCAAGATCTATGACTTCTCTAGTCCTGGGTTGTTGGGTAGATTTCCAGTACCAGGAATGATTTCTTTCTCATTGAACTGGTCTTAAATTCTATTAAGGAACTGCTGGTTATCACTAAGCTATGCATGCAACTACTGTGCCCTTAGGGATACAGTACCATGCTAGTCATTGAGGTAGTTCATAGGTAACATAGCTGAGTAGACTATTGGTTGATAACCTCCCTTGGAAGCTTACATGGCACCTTCCTGTACCATGAAAGCTAGTCCTTGGTGAAGAGGACAGATCTAGACTGGACTTCTGGGTCTTGTGTCGGAAGCACATGCTGTCTTCAGTGAAAGGGGTTTGCTCTCAACCTCTGGGAGAAGACCAAAGGTAACAACAATAGCATATAATGTTTGGGGAGTCCCTTGGACAACATTGACCAACAATTCATGATAGTCTGTGGCTCATGGCTATATGTAAATATGTATATCTATACATAAAAGACATGAATTACATGTAATTTTAGGTATATAGGTATAAAATATGATTTTTCTTGTGAGTTTTTTAGACATTCTTATTGTTAGTTTAGCCTCCTTCTTCTGTATTTATTTCCTTCCTCCTCTCTAATTAAGCACACACATACCCATTTTCCCATTTGTTGTGTGTACCCTGCTGCTCCATTCTCTATTCCTCCTCCATCGCCCCCATGGTGTCTTTTTACTGTCCTTGTTTCTGCAATTACTTCAGATTAAAACCACCATCTAAAGATTTGGCCTAGGAACCTCGGCTAAGAGAGAACTTCTGACATTTATCTTCCTGGGTTTAGGTTACCCCACTCAGTATGGTCTTTTCTAGTTCCATCCATTTACTTGCAAATTTTCCGATTTCATTATTTATTTATTTTTTTACAATAGAATAGTATTTCAGCATGTATACGTAGCACGTTTTCTTTACCCACTCATCAGTTGAAGGGCATTTAGGTTGTTTCACTCTTCTAGCTATTGTGAATAGAATGGCAATGAAGACGGCTAAGCATTGTCTTTGCTATATTCTCTCTAATAATGCCTTCCCACCAACCTCAATATATGAGGGAATAGAGATCCTGAGAAATTAGGTGGCCTGGCCAAGGCTGCACAGTGATTGACAGAAGCTTCACTAATCTCAAATTGTATCCCAATTTTATCTCACATTCAGAAGCTTCACTAATCTCAAATTGTATCCCAATTTTATCTCACATTCAGAGTTCATGCTGTAAGCATAGAGAGTGTAATGTGTGACCATTCCCCAGAGTCATCGTCATTAACTAGAAAGGAGAGCTGTCCTCCATTGCAACATGCTCTATGGAGGGTGATGTCCAGAATCAGCTCTCATAGCATTCTTGAGAGGCTAGAAAAACCATCTACTTCTCTATAAACATAATAGGCTGACAATTACAATACAAATTAATGATACATCAAGAGCAAGGACATTGTATCAGTTCATTATTACCACCTAATAAATAATTGACTCTAAAATTTGATGAGATAAAACAATAGCCACCTGTTCTTTCTCATGAGTCTAAAAGTCTATTAGTTCATCAGAGCTGGGCCCAACTGAGTGTCTGTGTCTACAGCTTTACATCTGGGTGCTCTGAGCTCCTGAGAGTCATCTGGGCCTCTGGCTGAGCAGAAACAACTACCAAAATAAAACCAGAGAGTAAAACTGGCATGTGGCCACCAATCCCATACTCTGTTGGCCAAACGAAGGCAAAAGGCCAAGGAGAATGAACTCTGCTTTTGTGAAGACTCTGATAGCACATGGAAAGGGTGTATATGAGGGAACTACTGAAGAGCTAAATCCAATAATTGTGTCTACCAAAGACATTTTCTCATGGAAGGTTGGTTACATAAAGCAGGTGGAGTGGGAAGAGACGCTCTTTAAAAATCCTACTAACTGTCAAAAGATTTGCTACAGGGGACTTTGTCTAGGAATAAAACACCACATTTCCTCATTTCTCCAACTGTGATAATGAAAGACAAGCCCTCCCTCCCTCCCACTTTCCCCTTCCTTTTCCTTAAAAAGTATACAAAATTGTAGGATGCCAAATATTAGGCAGGCCTGGCTATAAAGAGATGCCTCAGTCTCAAAAGCTCAGCCACCTACAAAAGCAACACTTGAAGAGGCTCTGTAAAAACTGTGTTCCTTTTCGTTTGAATCTCATTGTCCCCATTTGGTGTTTGATGCACACATCTGACTTATAAACACAAACACCAGCCTCACTGCTTGACCAACAAGAATGAACGTCCTAAGCAAGGAGAAATGGGAGTCTCTAGAAACATAGATCATCAGAAGGTTCCAGGGCCAGACTTTATTGCAGAAAGCCAGGAGAGGCCTCCAGAGGCATGGAATCCCTGGATATGGCTATAGTTACTTCTTCTTGTGTTGGCTTGGCCAATACAATAAAGGAGTCACTTTTACTAGGGAGGTTTGAATGTATCTGTTTTCTTTTTTATTTTATTAAACTGGGTTATATAAGGTCATTTTCATTCAAGTGGATAATTACTTTGAGCATCCCCCCCTAGTCCTCTTTCTCACCGCCCATCCCCCTCCTCTCAGTCACCCTTGTTCCCCTAGAGAGTTTCACTTCTACATTGGTGTCATATATATAGGACCACAAGTGACAGAAAACATAGTATTTGATGTTCTGAGACTGACTTAATTTGCTTAAAATACATTATTTCCAGTGTATCTATTTTTCCACAAATGACAAAACTTCATTCATCTCTGGGGCTATAAAAAGAATCACACACACACACACACACACACACACACACACACACACACACACACACACACACACACACATTCACTCATACACTTTATTTGTTCCCCTATTGACAGGCATCAAGATTAGTTCTTTGAGTTCACTTTTGTGAACTGCGCTGCATAAACACTGACATGCCAAGTTTCTCTACCCTACGTTCACTTGTAGTCTTTGGAGAAATCTTCAAAATCTCTTCCATAGGTGTTAGAGCAGGTTTGAAGTGTTTTTCTTTTCTGGTGGTTTTTGTAGTGACAGGGCCAGTTTACCTTCTCACTAGGGGTGTATGCTGACTCTTGTCACTCCTAATCTCTGTCAGCATTGGGTGTCCTTTGTTTTTCTCGTGACCGCCAGCCACTCTGCTTAGCTTGAGTGGAATCTCAATGTGGTTTTAATTGTCATTTCCTAATGGCTACTGACCTTGAACAGTTTTTCATAGGTTTATTGGCCATTCCTATTTCATCCTTTGAGAACTACCTCTAATATTATTAGCCTTGTTGGGTTGCTGGATTTCTTGGTTAGTCTTTTTAGTTCTTTGCATATTCTAAACACTAATTCTCTAATAGGCAGATAGCTAGCAACATTTTTCTCCTGTCTTGTAGGCCATCTCTTTACACACATAATTGTTTCTTTGCTATGCAGAAGTTTTTTGATTTTATGAAGCCCCATATTTTTATTTAGACAGTCCTGGCCTATGCTGATTCTCATGTGGTTTCTCCCTATTTTTCCTATATGAAAATGCCAGGTCATAGGTGAAGGTCTCTGATCCTCTTGTACTTGGTTTGTATACAGAGCAAAAGAACACTGATTTCAGTTTTCAACCTGTAGATAGCTAAGTTTGCCAGGACCCATTGTTGATGAGATTATCTTTTCCCAGTGTACATTTTTGGCATCTTTAAAATTAACTTTGTGTGGGCTTATATCTAGATCCTCTCTTCTATCACACTGATATCACATCTGTTTTTACACCGTTTCATGCTGGGTTTTATCATAACTACAGTATAACTTGAAATTAGGTACATGATGCCCCAGTATTATTCTTACTGCATAGGATTGCTTTGGCTAACTAGGGTCTTTTGAGCTTCCTTAGTTAATGTTAGGATGGTGGTGTTGATTCTATTTCTATGAGGTATCTTGATGAAAACGTCCTTACCTTTGCAGACTGATTTTGCTAATACAGCCATTTTCGAGATTCCTAATTCTTCTGGTCCATGGACGTAGGAGGTCTTTTATCTCCTCGTGTAGCGTCTTCTTCAGTGTTTTAAAGTTTTAGTTGTAGAAGTGTCTCACGTTGTTGGTTAGGTTTATTCCGAGGTTTTGTTTTTATTTTGTTAGACAATCACGAGTCGGACTGTTTCCCTGATTTCTTCCTCAGCACATTTGCTATAATTTGTAAGAAGGCTTCGGGCTTCTCATATGTTAGCTTCATATTCTGTCGCTTTGCTTAAGTGTCTTTGAGATCTGAGTTTGAGGGATCTCTTACATACAGAAGCATGTTGTCTGCAAATGACCATACTTTGACTTCTTCCCTTCCTATTTTTCTCCCTTTCATCTCCCTCTTTGTCCTGGGTTTTTTTTGAAGTGAGGACACACGGTTCCAACAGGAAACCGGGGTTGTCAGTTGTCAATGGAGATCCCCTTGGTATCATTTCAGTTCTGCCTCATTCACACAAGCTCCACACTGCCAGCTTCTGCAGTTCCTTAGAAGGAAAGAAAGTCTTTCCAGGGGTCTTTGCTGCATCTGGGTACCCTCCTGTTCCCACTTCATTAAGCAATAAGAAAATCTTTGGTGGTGCACGGGCCAGTATCCAGATGCCTTCCTAAACTGGATTGCGAGCCCTTTCAGTCAGTAAACACATTGCGCACTGCTGCCAGGTGATGGAAGGCTGACAGAAGAGAAGAAATAGCATTCTCTCCACAAAAAGTGCCAGCCAGCCTCTGATGGCTTCTGTGGTTTTTGTTGCACTGTAACTGGGAAGTTAAGGGTTAAGAGTTTTTAGGGCTTTGTTTCTAAAAACACAGACCCAAATCAGATAACTAATTTAGAAGCAATTACAGTGCATTCCACTCTGTTCTTCTGCCAAATAGTGCCTTATCAAAGCTGGCTTTCCTCTTTAGTCTTCCTTGTAAGTCTCGAAAACATCTTCTGGGTCGGGAAAGAAAGCAAGCATACACCTTGCACACTACAGAAGGGTGATCCATGTCCTGGGTGATCCATGTCCCGGGTGATCCATGTCCTGGGTACTCACACTGCTTTCATATCCAACAGGCTCTATGGATTTACTCAAGTCAGCCTAGCCAACCTTCTACTCTATGAAGATATTTTTCCCCCATGAACATATGGACTGTGTTAGTATTTAGTTGAAAGAAAGAAAGAAAGAAAGAAAGAAAGAAAGAAAGAAAGAAAGAAAGAAAGAAAGAGAAAGAGAGAAAGAGAGAAAGCTAAGCTAAAGTCCAGTGCTTTTTATTACAGTAAAGCCTGGTTCCTTCTTTTGTGCTAGTTAATACAGTATCTGTGGTTATATAAAAATAAACATCTTTAGCATAATGAAGCCCTGCTGTCTAATGCAGTGTTCTCAAGGTCGACAATGAGTTCCCTTCCAGAATAGCCTAGACATATCCAGGTTTTGTCCTCCCCCAAACCCCGCACAACTGAATATCATCTCTCCAGCAGTCTCTGCTTGCCCCTTTATGTTACAAGTCTCCTGGTTTGTTTCTGACAGCTCTGGGAGTGAAGTTCACTAGCTGCTTTTACTTTTCAGAAGCATTTCCTGCTACCTTTCTTTACTGTGAGTCCCAGATAACAGACAGATATCCTCTCAGTTAGTAAAGAGATACTTGAGCTACTGAGCTCACTGAGAAACACCGTTGACCTCTAGACCTGCGCTTCTAAACCCTACGCGACTTGGCTACGTTTCTCAATGTCTGGAGACCTTTGAGTTATCACAGCTCCAGAGTGAGTTAGACACTGAAGAAGAGCGCTGCTGGATCGGGTTGCTAGGTGGTCAGAGCTGCTACACGTTTCCATGAACCGCGTAGCTCTCCACAACAAAGAACTCTCTAGCATGAAATGTTAACCATGAAGAGACTGAGAAATCCTTATATAGATTCTGCTTCACTTCAAAGGGAAGTCAGGCGGTTTATGAGCCTCTCTGTGTGCCCTAACTGTGAGCTCTGAGGATGAAGAATCCTGGATGCCATTCTCAGACATGTTTACACTATTCCGTATCTGTGACGCTTAAGGAAAGAAAATCAGCCATGCTCATAATGCAAACATTCCAGAAGAGACTAACGATGACCAGTGCGAACCAAATAGCAAGAAGAGATTCATGCACCTTCAATTTTGACACTTCAAAAATCTCATCATAGTACTGAAGTTGAATTCATTTTCACAAAAATTTATTTTAGTACGGATTTATTAATATGTGTCTGAGATGAGATCAGCACAGACCCCCCATCACCACCACCACCACCAAACAGATTAGCCTCCACCGGAGATCATGTCTATCCCATCGGCCCTGGTATAAAAAGAGATGAACTCAAAGCATTTGAGACTACTTTAAATACGGCCTAAGAGCCCTGAATACCCTGACAGAGCAAATGCAGACAAAATGGAAAGAAAGTCTGAAGTGGGATGTGTGTGTGTGTGTGTGTGTGTGTGTGTGTGTGTGTGTGTGTATTTTCTAGTTTGGTCTTTCAATATCAGTTTGGTGTCAATACAAGGTGATTTCAATTTTGCTGCTGAAGGAGGCTCGCCTCCTTAGCAGCCCTGATGAATGAATGATGAGTGAGTCAAAGAGAAAAACTAAATAATAGAGTGCATGTGGGGATAGTCTCAGAAAGAAGTCTAGGGGAGATCTCATTCCTATATGGTGAACAGAAAGATTAGACTGGTTCTATGGGTAATGTGTATGGGAATCTTGTTTCTGTTTTAATGTTCTGCAGATAGAACTAGATAACTAGCTACTGCCTAAGTCCCCAGTCCCTAATCAACTCCCTACAAATCTAAGTAGTTCTTCCATAGACTCAGTGAGGGATGGACCTACATGCCCAGGAGGTCTAGCTTTACCCATCCCAGATCCCACAATTCCCCTCTGCAGTGGCAGGCTCACCTCTTTAGCAGCCCTGTTGAGTAATGAATTGAAAGACCCTGAAGAGACCGGAGTTACTTGCGATTCACACCTAGCGGTGTTGGGGAGATTTCTACTTTACTCCAAGACATCCCCAAATCTCTTCTAGGTACCACAGAGCCATTACGTCCAGATGCAAACCATCTCTCCATCTTCATAGAGTCAGTACTATGTCACTAGGAGAGGCTGAGCTAGAAACTCATGAGCTGCCCATGCTGACACAGAGAAGCTGCGCTAACCCCATGTCAGTCAGCACTGCTGGGGCTGCGGGTTCTAGCAAGATCCTTCTGTCTACATTTCATCCTTAAAATTAACAAGTACCTACTCAAGTAAACGTATATAGAGAAAGGCCATTTTCATATAAATATGACAGGTCCAAACAGTAAGAAACTTAACAGAGATTTCCTTCAATAGAAACATCTTAGGAATTAGGTCAGCAGAAGAAAGCTTTGTTGAAGGTTGGGCAGGCTAAGCACAGGATTCCCAGGACATGAAGCCCAAAACTGTGAGACTCACTCAAGTTCCCTGAGGCAATATTAGGTAGCTCACTGAAATAAGCTGAACGTCAGATAAGTTTAGGAAACTGCAATAAATACTCATTGGCATCACGGGTCAACATATTCCTGCAGAATATCACCTTTAAAATTCTTAATACTAAAGAGGAAAAGGAGTCTGGCTTTTGCCGCCTCAATTTTTTCTAAATGAGCTAGTTTTATTTGGGGACTATTTGTTTACTTATTTAAATCAATTGTCTACAAATACTTCATTAGTACCTGGGTATCATGTATATGTGCACTGTGTGTGAAGATGCATATCCATGCATATGTGCGGAGAGTCTAGAGGGTCAGACAGGGTTTTGTTCTCTTAGGCTCTCCATCTTCCTTTTAGAGGCAGAATCTGCCATCGAATCTGGAGCTTGGCGTTTCAGCTGCACTGTCTGGCCAATGAGCCTCTGGGCTCTGCCCCACACTGCTGGGTTACAGACGACCCACCACACTGACGACCCACCACACTGACGACCCACCACACTGGCTTTTCTTGGGCACTGGGGACCCTTACGCTTTCACAGAGAGCGTTTTACCTACTGAGTCACCTCTCAAGCCCCAAGGTACTTAGACATTTTACAAGCACTTTCAGCAGGCCAGGTGCTGTCCTCAATACTTTAGAAACATTAATTCTTATAACATGCCTATGAAGTAGATAGTGTGTGTGTGTGTGTGTGTGTGTGTGTGTGTGTGTGTGTTTTGAAACAGGGTATTGCTATGCAACTCAGGATGTACTCAAACTTTTGACCCTTATTATCTTTATTTTACAGATGAAAAAAAAAAAAAAAACAGGCTCATGACAGGACTGCCTATGTTATTCTGCCAGTGAGGTTTCACAGTGTGTGTTTTGCAACTGATACACAGAGCGTGTTATAGAAAACACAGCTCCCAGATGGGCTGTCTTGGGAAGGAACCCTGTGGGAGTCAGGCTTTGTTTGGAAAATCCCTTAATCTGCTTGTGATTATTCTAGGCACCCCATTGACATATACATCCACGCTGCGGTTCCAATAAAGCCCTTTTGTTAGAAAGATCTGGAGGCAAAGGTAAGAAGAACATACTGGGCTGATCATGCCACAGCAGACACTGCCAAGAAGACAGCATGGACTCAGGGGTGAACTACAGACACAGTCACGACCTGTAGCCAGAAGGGGGATGGCCCATGCCTCTCGGATTTGCACACAAATGAGAAAAGAAGACCCAGGAGGAAAGTCTTCCTAAGAGCTCACAGAGGTTGCTGGCTCCTCTTTCTCTTCCTGATATAGACATCTCTGTACTCCTGATGATGTCACCCTGTTGACTGAATAGCTCTCACTGTGCTACCTTGAAAGTGGAAGCAACCAAAGTCACTCCTTATTGACAGCCCTGGAATCCATAAGCACCACCCAGCTGCCTCACATTTTAACTCCTCAACCTCTGAATTTGCTTTCCTTAAATATTTGAGGGGGGAGGAGAGAGAGAGAGAGAGAGAGAGAGAGAGAGAGAGAGAGAGAGAGAGAGAGAGAGAATTATGGAGTACCTTTCAAGGCCAGAGGAGAGTAACAGATCCCCTGGGAACAGAATTACAGGTGTTTGTGAGCACCCTAATGTGGGTGCTGGGAACCAAGCTCCATCCCTCTAAAAGAGCAGCAAATACTCTCTAACCAATGAGCCATCTCTTCAGCCCCAGTCACTTTATTAAAGAGCACAGTCCATTTCATCCCATAGAGTTTTCTGGGGTTAATTTTCATTATTTAAACAACCCTTAAGCCATATCGAATCAAGTATCACACATAAATAGATCCAAGTTTTATTTGTCAAACAAATAATTAAAAGAAAATAAAGGTATTTGGAGGGAGGAGGAGAGGAGGAGGAGGAAGAGGAGGAGAAGGAAGAGGAGGAGGAGCCTGAGAGAAAAGTTCAAACTCTAAGTCTTTAATGTATCCAAAATGTTGCTGCTTGCCACGGCAGGTAGATGAGCCATGCAGTGCTCTTCCACAGAACGGAGCTGCTAAATTGCGGTGAGGTGGAGATGAGCACCCTTTGAACGTTAGTGTGGGAGGGAAGACGAAGGAGCCACCCCACAGCTGCAGAAGCTGACAAAGTCCCCGGAAAAGTCGCATAAATCCTGCCCCCACATGCGTCACTGTCGCTGAGCCAGGCATGCTAGGTCTAAGAACAGGAGCCCTGGGGAAAGCTCCTGAGAGTCCCGAGTATCCTCCTCCAAGCCGTGGGTCAAGGAAGCAGAGAGGAACAGGTCTGCCACAGGACCCTGAGAGCTTCCCTCTGGCCTGCTCCATTCTAGCCCTGAACCTGATGGCTACCAGACGCCTGTTTACGATGCAGTGCGTACAGCTGCATACAATATGGCAGGCACAGCTGGCTCATTTCACCCCCAAAGGAAACTGAGCTAAGAGATGAGCTTTCTAGACCATGAACCGTGATCTAAGGAGATGGAAAATAAGCAAATGCAGACATGCATGAGCAAATGGGAACACAGAAGGATCATAGGCCCAACCAGGTCAGGGAAGCAGAGAAGTGCCCAGAGCAAACAAGGGAACAAAGACTGCTCCTAATGTGCCAAGAATAAAAGGGTAGTGTGTGGGGATGATGATTCTCAATACTACAGCGTGCTAAAGAGATTCTACCTTGCTACATGTAGGCTCATCCGAGACTCGTGTCTTCTACAGGCAATCCTTCCTAACCGCTCTAATTCATGTGGACCTCTCCTTTCTGGGTCATGTTCTGGAACGGCCTTGCCTATGTTTCTTTGCTCATCTATCTGTCTGCTTTGGAGTTGCAGGGGTGATGCATGGGTGACGCATAGGTGCCAGTGCGCAGGTGCAGAAGTGAGAGGACGACTTTCAGCATTTCTCTCCTTCATTTTGGGAGCTCCAGGTATCAAGGTGCCCTCATGAGGCTCAGTCACGAATGCCTTTACACGCTGAGCCATTTTGCTGGCTCTGATTATACTTATCTTGTGTTCCAGACTGGACATAAGCAATTTGAATAGGGCCAAACTGTACACTGGAAGACCATAGCCAAAAGTTCAGGTGTGGCTCAGGGTCTCAAATTGGCTTCCAACAATAAAACAGAGAGCCAGAGAGAAAGTGTGTGACATGACCAAGTCTTAGCTGATGAGAGAACAAAATGGGTCCTTTAAGTGCGAGCAAACAGACGAGGAAAACAAGAAGAAGAAAACACTACTTGAGTCGGACAGGCTGTGTGATGAAGACGAGGCAGATTCAGAGTATGATATATCAGAGACTCCAAAGAAAGAAAAGCACAGAGCACATACAAACGCAAGGCCAATGCCAGGGCAGGGCAGGGCAGGGATATTTGCCTCTCTGGTCTTGTTTATTAATGCTTGTTGTGTGACTTTCCCAGGAAGATGTGAGGAGACATTTATTTGGCCCAGATTTTGCATTAATGACTGACCAAAGGAATGATTCCATTTAAGTTTAGTTTAGTGAACAAGTAAGTGTATTGAGATTCCTATAGTAGTATGGGTTAGGGGTTTCTTACAGAAGAATGGGTGACTCCAAGGCAGCTGACAACCCACACCAGCACTGATGACAACCACGGAACACCTTAGCCCTAGATAGATCTCCCTGCAGCCCTGTCTCTTCTCTCGGCAATTGTTATTGTTTGTACAACCTGGGATGGGGGCCAGGTAGTGACTTCTGAGTCTTGTATGTTTCAATAACTTCCTGAGCCTTATACATTTCATTTGCTTTTATTTCTTTTATATGTGTTCACATTTGCATGTGTTTCTGTGTGTAATGTTTACCTTTTGAGTCTTACAAGCTCCTTTCCTCCCTCTAAAGAGAGTGTTTCGTTTCAAAGAAAATACAATGATTCTACACCAATAACTGAACTTCCTGTTCCCACTGAGTAGTCCCTAGCTCCCAAAAGAAAACAGATTTTAGCTATGATGTTTTTAAAAGGAATACTGTGGAGGTACAGTCAATATTGACATTTTCTTACTACCCTTGACTTGGATAACTAAAGGAGCCGAAGAATGAACAAAAGAAGACCAAAGTATAGATACTTCAGGCCTACTCAGAAGGGGTGAGAAAATAATCAAGGGAGGTAGAAGGAGGGAGGTACCTGGGAGGGAGAGACGAGGGAAAAGGGCGAGGGGGCAGGATCAGGTATGGAAGGAGAAGGGGGAGTACAGAGGGTCAGGAATTTAAACAGAGGTGTGTAGCAGTTGGGGATGGGAAGCTGGGGAGAGCCACTAGAAAGTCCCAGATGCCAGGGACCCAAGAGATTCCCAGGACCCAACAGAGATGACATTAGCCAAATACCTAACAAAGGAGAGATAGAACCTGTAGAGACCATATCCAGTGGATAGGCACAGCCCCTGGTTGAGGGATGGGATCACCAACCCATCTCAAAAATATTAATCCAGAATTGCTCCCTTCAAAAGGAAATGCAGACAAAGAATGGAGCAGAGACTGAAAGAAAGGCCATCCAGAGACTGCCCGACCTAGAGATCCAACCCATCTGCAGACACCAAATCCAAACACTATTGCTGATACCAGGAAGTGCTTGCTGACAGGAGCTGAGTATAGCTGTCCCATGAGACACTGTGCCAGAGCCTGACCAATACACATTCAGATGCATGAAGCCAACCATCACACTGAGCCCAGGGACCCCAATGGAGGAGTTAGAAGAAGAACTGAAAGATCTGAAGGGGTTTGCAACCCCATAGGGAGAACAACAATATCAACCAACCAGACCCTCCAGAGTTCCCAGGGACTAAACCACCAACCAAAGAGTACATATGGAGGGACCCATGGCTCCAGCTGCATATGTAGCAGAGGATTGCCTTGTCTGGCATCAATAGGAGGAAAGGCCCTTAGTCCAGTGGAGGCTCGATGACCCAGCTTAGGGGAATGCTAGGGCGCTGATGCGGGAGTGGGTAGGTGGGTAGGTGAGCATCCTCATAGAAGCCTGGGGGTTGGGGTGCGATAGAGGGTTGGTGGAGGGGAAACTCGGAAAGCACATAATATTTGAAATGTAAATAAGTAAAATAACCAATAATAAAAAAGAGTAGTCTGACCATTGGTGTCCTGCAAGGTTCAGTGTAAGACAATGTGAACTGGAGGATAAGACAGAAGCATCTCCCACATTCACCAAGCTTCCCACTCTGCCTGAAGATCTTTCTTCTGTCTGTCCTCCCCACCCCTCCTCCCTTCCTTCTGATCTATTCTTCTTATTTTAAAGGAGTGACTTCCATAAGTTCCAGTAAAAACCCATCATCTGTTTCCTATAGAGCAAACTTCTGCTCCATCCCCTCAGAGACCCCTATACTGCTCTTCTTCGTGGCTTAACATAGACTGTGTAGCATGAAGGGATAAGCTATTGGCTCTTCAAAAATTACAAAGAATTCTCAGTAGTTATAATATGACATAGTTAAGAAGACAATACTCAAGTGTTAGCTTCCTTTAATCTCTATAACATGGATGAATATATATTTAATGTATCTTCACACACACACACAGTGGTTCTCTTGATGTCTGCAGAATATATATTAATGCTTAAGATGTTAGAACTTTATACTTTTGCGCCGGTTACTCTTTTGTCAACTTGACACAAACGAGAATCATTTAGAAGAGGAAACAACAACTGAGAAAATGCTCTCCCATCAGACTGGCCTGTAAGCAAACTTGTTGGTTTGCTTGATTGATGGACATTTGGTGTGGAAGGGGACAGCCCACAGTGGACAGTGTAGAGAATGATAGTCCTGGGCTGCTGGTCCTGTAGTAGTTAATAAGGAATGTGAGCAAACCCGGGGGTAGCATGCCAGGAAAGAGCACGCCTCCATGGCCTCTGCTTCAGATCATCTCTGCCTCCGGGCTTCCCGTCCTGGTGGAATTGTAAGCTGTGAGGTAAAATAAACCCTTCCCTCCTCCAAGTTGCCTTTGGTCATGGTGTCCTTATCACAGCAACAGTAAGCAAGCTGAGGCAATGCTCAAGAGAATTTTTCAATAACGAAAATGGACTTTCCGGTGCACATTCAGTCACAATCAATGAGATTAGGAGCTAGACCTTAACATCTGTGAGCCCCCATGAAAAGAATGCTGCGTGGGTACCACCTTAAAACTCTACTCGAAACTACAAGTGAGATCCTGAAACCTACCAAACTACAGAGCTCTCAAAGAATTGTTAAAAGACTACAAGTGCGAACATTTTAAATAAAGGTCAGATGATCCTAAAATACTCTGTTCTTTCTAACAGTATTGTTCAGCTGGAGACTACAGTCACAGTGCCTATTGTGCCTTTCCTAGAAGTGGGAGCTAGCTTTTCACAAAGTTAAATAATTCATTTCACAAAGAGCCCCCAAAGGCACTCCAGTTAGTATTTAGGTGAAGGATGTGCGATGTTACCCTCAGCTGCTTTGTCTGGACCGTTTACACAGGGATCCCTCAGCAAAGTCCACTCCTCTTGGTGTCCAGGCCAGCGGCAAGCTACAGAATCATGCACTCTGCTTAACTATGATATAATAGTCCACGTGGAAATCCTCATTTTTCAAAATAGCTGCTGTAAAATAACACATGTAATATCAGAAATGCCATATTAACAACTTATTAAATAAATAAATAATAAATAAATAAATAAATAAATAAATAAATAAATAAATAAATCCCGCTAACACTGTCATAACAAGAAGGGGGTCTCAAGGAGGCCATGCCTGATGAGTTCATTAAAATATATATTTTCTCATCTACATATATAGATATATGAAGTTGAGTAAAAGAATGAGATCCACTGAGCTTCAGTAATTTAAATGAAATTTATAGACTTTAACATATAGCTGAAATGTTTTCTTGATTTTTACTTTTCTTTTTAATGCAGGGATACTTGAAGCCATTTTATGTATAGAATATGTCAAGCATATTTTTTCCAGAGATTGTGTTTGAATAAAGAACATAGCATGTCACAGAAGTATTGCAAGCACACCCTTTGGTTTTTATATTTTTATTTTGTATTATATTTTTATTTATCATTTATAATACTATAAATAATATTATATTATTTATATTATATATTTATAGTACAGTTTTATATTTAATTCTAAACATCCATGAACATAAAATATGCCTTATTGTACAAATGTCACTATTGTCCATATCCAAGAATCAGTTGAGAGTTTTCAGTATTGAACCTGGATCTGATAGTGAGAAACAGAAAAGTAATTTGGATTGGGGAAAAAAATTACTCAGAACTACTCAGAGTTATTCCAAATGAAAATGTTATATGAAGCCGGCTTGTGTTGGCCTAGGTGAGCAAGTTTACACTTTGGTTGTTAATATTACCGTTATTCTCAGTGCTTTAACACAGAAAGACTCGTTTCTCAGTCTCCATTAGTGTTTAGACCAAGGATACAGTCTGCTTGCATGTTATAGCTGTGAATCCAGGAACACATCATTCCACATGCTACAGCAGAGAATGCAGGGTAGGTTATTCATCAGCTCCTAAGTGCTTCAGCCTGCTGGCCACCTGGCCAGGGGTGTGGGAGATCACCTGTCTTAGCACAGAGCCTCTGCCATGTCAGTGCTGCAGAAGCTAAATGATAGGCAGAGAATTCTCACCAGGCTCCTTTTATTCCTCAAGACTCCAATTCCCACATAAACGCTCATTGCCACAACAAAAGATTCTAAAGCCTTGTGACCATTTGTGGGATGATTTACCCCCATAAAGAGCACACACCAGTGTTTCTCCTGCTGGAGGACGGGATACTGTGTGGACACATTTCATAGCCCCAGGAGGACCTGGTTAGGCAGCCACCAGCTTTGAGTGTTCGATGTGGTCAAAGAAGTTTTGTGCTTTCCCACACAGAGTTTGCTTTGTGTCACTGCATTCTATTTTAGGACATGGGTGTGCTTACATTAATTTGATGATTCTCTCTAGAAAGAACACATGGAATGTGTAATGCTGCCTTCGTTCTTAACAGCTTCCGTGAAATAAGGCTGCTGGATCCCCCTACTATTCCCAGAAAAAAAAGGGGGGGAGGGTAGATTATTCTGGGCCTTAGATCTTCCTTGTTTTGTTTAAGCTCGGGCTCTCTCTCTCTCTCTCTCTCAATCTCTCTCTCTCCCTCTCTTTCTCTCTGCCATGAAAAAAAAAAATCTCTGTATAACATTTTCCAAAAGGGTTAGCCAAGAACACATCCGAAACAGGAAGTGTTGCATGTGTTACCATTTAGCATGGATATATCACTTAAACATACCAGCATTACAGTGTGCTTCCCCCAGCAGTGTAAGCTCCTGCCCAGGGCGCTGGACAAGTGTCCAGGGTTCTTTTCCTTCTCCTGAGCACTTACATGTTGCAACCTTGATGGAGTTCCACAAAGAACTCAGGAAGAGATGAACAGAGGTGACAGACACAAACCAGTTTTCTTGGAGAAAAGCAGGGTAAGAGTGTGTTTATTGAACAGCAAGGTGAGAGTAATTAGAGATATATTTATATGAAGTATCACTTACGGGGACATTAACTACATTCTGAGGGTTTGTAAAAGCTGTAAGTAGGACTAAGAATGTATGCTTGCCTTATATGTATAAAACCCCGGGGTTCAGTCCCCAGCATCTCACAAATCAATTGTGGTATTGTTCATCTTTAGTTCTAGCACATTAATTCTTATGTATGTTTAATTCATAAGTTATAGGTAGGATGATCAGCTGTTCAATATCTTCCTTGCCAAATAGCCAGTGCAGGGCCAGCCTGAGATACATGAGATAAGACATTGTCTAAAAAAAAAAACTGTACATGCAGATCTTACCCTGGCTGTTTTGATAATGCATCAGTCGGTCTTCTTAATAGAGGAGCACTAAGGAGTGGTGGAAGGATGGAGAAGGATGGAGAAGGATGGAGAAGGTAAGAGGGAGGTAGAGACCATAGATGTGATAAAGCATGCAATGTGTGTGTGTAGAAATGTCACAGTGAAGTCTTCATATTAGTGTGGATAATGAATTGGCACTAATAATTATAATCATGAAGGAATGGTCTTCTAAGATTCTCTTTAATCACCAGGCTCCCTTACTTAATTTCTAGTCTCCGCTCCTCTATTAGAAAGGGATGGGTTTGGTTCAAGTCTGCTTAAATTTTCAGCTTATGTCTTATGTTCAAACTGAAAAGTGTTCTCATCTCTTTTAACAGCAGATTTCATTTTACTTATTTTCCTTGTCTCCTCTGGTCAACCCCAATGATCTCTGGGCTTCTTTCAATATGCAGTCCAGTAATACTTTCCAGAACAGAAGAGACCACCTTCCTGGAAATATTAACAGAAATGATTGCTCCACTAAAACTACCTGGGCAAATCCAGATCAGTGCAGTGTTTGCCAAAGTTTTGTTTTAAAAGATGTTGATTTAAATTGTATTGGTTTTGTAAGTCAATGATACAGTAACACTGTATCGTATCTTTTCAAGTTACTAACAACTATCCTTTCTTCTTTTTTCCTTTCTTTCTTTTTCTTTCTTTCTCTCTTTCCTTCCTTCCTTCCTTCCTTCTTTCTTTTCTTCTTTTAATTTCTCGTGATTTACAAGGTCTTGAAATATCTAAAATAAGTTTAACACTACAACAGTTAGTTGATCCATAGGGATTTGTCATAGAATATGTCCTCTGGATTTAAAAAAAGACAAAAAACAGAAAAACAAAAACAAACAAATAAACAGAGACAGACAAGCCTTACTTCACACTACTTACATGCCATTCTGAACTTTGCAAATCAGAAAGTGTGGTGCCAGATCCCCCAGAATTCCAAAGCTTAAAAAAAATGCTGGAATGAGTCTTTTTGTAACATGAACAACTTCTTAATATGACCATTTTCTGTGTTAATTATTTGTAATTTCAGCTAGGAATATGGCTGTGCTCTTTTAAAACCTAATCCTCACTCATTCTGGACATGGCTCCAAAACAGAGAAAACAGACAAAACAGTAACTATGTTATCTGAAAGCTAATGTTGTTTTAAATTTAAGCTATCCTAAACATGAAAGATGAGAGTTGGTCCAGAGCTGGGAACACAGCTCCGTACAGCCAGTCACCTGGGGTGATGCTTTTGTTTTCCAGATCTTTCATTCCTATTAGCTGTCTCAGGTCAATAATTCTGGGTTCTGTTGTGGTTGTGTGTATTTGTGTACAGTGACCCTTGAGGTTCCTAAAAGAGACAGCGAGGCTCTCGCAAAACTCTGACTAATGTATATGGAGAAAACCCCATAAACTAAACATACTTCCTGTTGTTTGCACAGTGATGGAGACCCGCCCTACCTTCCCTGATGCCAGAACAATTGGTGTTTGAAAAGCTAAGCAAATTCCACTTGAGTCTGAAGCTGGGTCTGATGCACTTTACCTAATGCTCCAAACTTTGGGGAGCAGCGACATGAGAGAGATATTCTCAGACAGCTCTTGGTGTGCTCCTTACTCTACTAATGCATCAATTATTTCTGTCTACAGAGAAAACACAAAGGCTTCTATGGGCAGCTGTGATGAGGGATACACCACAGGAACCAAACCGCTAGAAGGAAAAACAGCCTCCCTCTGTCCTCTTGTCCCATTAACAATCAGATCGCTATGTCCCATAAATTGCTAAATTTTTTGCACATTGAAAGCCCTGAAATTCTCCTTAACTGAACCTATCCTAAGAAACTAATTAAATGTGCCTCCAAATTTAGCCCCAAGGATGTTGATGACATTGATAATCGGCTGCCTGTATATTAGTTTTCTATTGCTGGTAAACCATAACACCATTGACTCTACAAGTGAAAGCACTATAAAATGGCTATCCTGAAGTTCTGTACATCACAAGTTCCATGGGTTTGTCTGGCTTCTCTGCTTTAAATCTTTGCCAAGCTAAAAATCTAGGCATCAGCTGGGTTTTGCTTTTCCTGTGGAGATTATGGGAGAGAAGAGGTCTTTGTTTCCCTTGGCAATAGGATTTGCTCCCCATTTTCTTGCTGGTTTTCAGCTGAGGACTCCTGCCAACTTTTACAACCTCTCACATTTCCTGACTCAAGGCCCCCTTTCTCCCTTTGTGAAGCTTGCAAGAGTGAGGCCATGGTGTCTCTCTGCCCTATCCTCTGTCTCCCCCTCCAACCACTTCATCTATGTAATTGTGTTGCTCCTCCCAATCATCCAAAAGGTTGGCCACTGACCATAAGTCCATCCTCCATTGTCATGTAATGCATCAGATACCTGGGATTGGGGCATGCTGATCTTTGGAAGGCTATCACAGAGGGTTACCCGTTAGACATAGAATTTACATGGGAGATAACATTAAAAATACTTACTAGCATGGGAAAATGCTGAGTAAACTGTGGGGGGACAGTTTCTCCTGGCTGCCTTTGGATCAAGATGTAGAACTCTCTGCTCCTCCAGCACCAACTCTTCCTGCAGTCCCCCCAAGAGGCTGCGGATTGAGAGCTTGAGGCCAGCCTATACTCCATAGCAAGACATCATCTCAAAATGGGGAGGAAGGACATTATCTGTGTGTGTGTCTGTGCCTCTGTTGTGCGTCTGTGTATTTTTATCTGTGTGACTTTGAAAAATATTAAAACAAAAGCAGCTCCCAAATAAATTCATTTTCATCACATTTTTTGATAGTGAACAAACTGTATGGCTTATATACGCACATCTGTGTCTACATTTATTTAACATGCATTTTCTATTTAATTGTAAATGTCTACTCAAAATGCTTAGTGGTTATTTCTGTGGCAAGAAATTTCTGGTAAGCACTTTTAGATTAACAAATATTTTTAAACTTAACTAGAACCGGTATGAATAGCATCTACAACACACATATTTTTAAATTCTCATTTACAAAATACACACGCATTTCAAATTAGCTTTCTCTTACAAATTGAATGCATCAGGCAATCCCTTGGACAACTGATCTAAGGTAACACCAAAAATACCTTTTCTGTCCCCAAATGCCATACCCATTATCATAGAACTGAGCCTAGTTACCCCTGGGCAATCCTATCCCACGCAGCCAGCCTTCAGTACTTCCTAGAAATCCATCCTCTTAAGTTTACTGTCCCATTACTAACCCACATTATAGCAGAAGAATCTTTCATATCATTGCTTAATGTCTCTGAGGAATTCTCTGACATGGTGTGGCCTGAAGCATCCACAGTCCATGTTGGGTTTGGTTTAAATTTCACATAGCTAAAAATAAGTCTTCCCCCTCCTTTGGGTTTTAAAGCATAAGCAGATCTAGCTTTTGATGTACAAAGCTTATAAACGAAACAATTTACTATCTCCACCCAAAGGCAGCTCATACAACTCCAGAAGAGGCTGTCTTTAACAGTTTACTCTGGGTTCTAACTGCTGTTTCTGTAAGAACACACTGTATACAAACTTTGTTCCTAAGGTTATTTCTGTTGATGCCAAATTGACTTCAATTCACAAAAAATCATGTGGTGCATTCCCATGCAGCTTGGATGTTTTGTTCTAAAGAAAACAAGGAATATTTTCCCCCTTCAGCAACCATTCTTGTTTATGGAAGATCCATCTCCACCCTGCAGATGATTCTCAGGACCAGTTATGAAAAGTATCTTATAAGACATAGCAAAAAGTTCAAGCGCCAGAGACTAGACTACAAACTATATTCTGTCTGTGCAGACTGCTTGAGCGCCTGAGGACTCTATGGTGTACAGTGGAGTTCTCTACCAAACTCCTAGAATGTAAAATCCTTAGGTTTTAATTCTGTCTCTGACCCTTGCTATGTATGTAACTATCAGTGACATGGAATTCTTTGTACCATGAAGGTAACAGAAGTGTGAGGATTGCAAGAATGAAAAAGAGAGCCCTTGGGCATATTCTGTGTTCTAGAAGTGGAGTAGCTCTGGTCATAATAGAACAAGGCAAACGTAACAGTAAGAATCTTGGAAGGGAAACAATAACACACTGTTACCACACAGAGAGAGACAGAGGCAGAAGAGACAGAGACAGAGACAAACACTTTCTAGGGCCTTTGCACTGCTCTAGAGAAGGTCACATGCCCTATCACAAAAATACCCACCTGGTCTATTTTCCTACTTTATTTGGGTCTTTGATATAGTAATAACTTCTCAGTGAAGTTCACCTAAATCCACCAATTTAAAACTACCACCCCTGTCTAGCACATCACACCTCCCTTATCCTATGCCTTTATCTTTCTAGTCTTCTATTGCATCTTACCATATATTTTCATTTATTATTTATTTACTATATTTATTTATTTATTTATTTATTATGTTCCTTGTATATAAATCTCACGAAGGCAGAGATATACATTTGTCTGTTTACTGATCTTTAACACCTACGAGCAGTATGGAATTCATAGTTGATCGCCATAAATACTTGTTTAGCAAAAGAATGGTCACTTTCCTCAAGAGTAAAAGAGTTGTCTAAAACAGAGCTGTGTGTATTGCAAAGCTCCAGCCTGAACTCCCTAAATAATCCTAATGGGAAGCCCAGAGAATGTGTGTGTGTGTCCACCCTGGCATGGTTCAGTAGACGTACTAAAGAAAGAACCAGGAAGAACAATGGTGTGGATATCAAGAGTCTGTGCTTTTACGTCTCTTTGTATTTAAAACCTACTAGGTAACTTTTTCTATTGGAGAGCGAGAGGTGATTGAGTCACTGTTGGCTTTCCCTAAAAGTATTGTAGGATCCGCTTGTAGGCGGTAATGTCAGAAAGAAGCCTTGTGACTTTTAACATATTAAAAACTGTCCACATTCTTGGACAGCGAGGTTCCCATTGCTTTTTGGACTGCTTTCAGGGCAACAGCTGCTATGGCAATATTAGCATCTCTCCTTCCTGTCTGGGTTTCTGGGAAACAGAAAGCCCCCAGGGGATGTAGATCTTATCTCCTCATCTGCTCCCTGAGATGGAATGTTTGGCTTTGGCTTCTTATTCAGAAGCCTACCTGAAGAGTCCTGAGAATCCACAGACAGAACATGCTTAGGTTACCACATGTAGGCTCCATTGTAAATTGCTGAAATAAAATGACTGAGACAAGATGGCAGATCAATCTTTCTCAAGTAACAGTTCTGGGCTTCCCAGAACAAGGAATGTAGGGCCACTCCTCCCAGCAAAGCTTTCATGCCTGCGTTCTAGCTGACTGGTCTAGGGCCTACCAAGATATCTGTCTTCCAGGCAGCGGGAAGAAAGAAAGAACACACAGAGCACAGGTCCATGCCTTACAGTCGCAATGAGGATGTGGTGAACATCGTTTCTACTCAGACTCCAGCTCCTTGCCCTGCACAAGTAGCTGCAAAAGAGGCTGAGAATGGGAAAGAGTTTTTTTTAATGTTTGATTTAGTTTGGTTTGGGTTGTTTGTTTGTTTGTTTGTTTTTGGTTTGGTTTAGGTTTTTTTGGCGCGCGCGCGTGTGTGTGTGTGTGTGTGTGTGTGTGTGTGTGTGTGTGTGTGTGTGTGTGTTTGAGATGTTGTAAGTCCAACTGCAAAAGATATTCTATTATCAAAGGAGAGAGAAATGGAAGCTGGAGGACATCCAACAGCCTCCATCACAGATCACCTTTCTAGGCACACAAATTTTCATTCACACACTTCTGACTAATAAAGCATGCATGCTTCATCCCTGGGACATTAGAGACAATAGTTCATCTACTGATAGTATCTCATTCTAGACTCTGGTTACTCTATGAGGAACTGTCTCTTCACTAAGCCCAACTTTGACTCCTTGTGAACTATTAAGGAGTTATCTGGCACTTCTACACACATGCTCACAGGAACACATGCATACACACATGATCTATAATGTTAGAGAAGAAACATACAAACCCATTTTAAACTCCTATTTGAGAAAACTGGGAATTCTGAGGGAGATGGGGTGGGGGGAACCTGCATCCTTGTGAGCTGGTTAAGGAGAAGAGTTGGTATAGCAAAAAATTATGAACAATTTCAAAGACAGGAGAGAGAACTTTGAAAATTCACAACAGCAATGATAGAAAAAGCAGGCAGAGGGGAGAAGATAGGCAGTGAACCTGGAAGGAAACCCATGAGTGCAGCCCTAGCTATGCAGCCCCAGGAAAGGAGTTGGGATACAGAAAGCTTCACCTAAGAGGTGTCTGCTTTGCCATGCCAGAGAGCACTACGCATTGAGTGGGCTTCTCAAAAAGAAAAACCACAAATAAAACCAAAAGAAATGTCAGAATCAACAGATATTGGTAAATCAACAATGATGGGTAAAATCATAACACAAGAAACCAGGAGAAGGGCAACATGAAACCTGCCAAAGATTCTAAGTCCTCAGCTACTGAACTCACAGGGCTGAACTTCATGAAGCACTCAGTAAAGGTTTCAAAGGTTTAACGGAGATCCTCAGTGGCTTCAAAGAGGTGCAAACAGGGAGATGACCTCAGTCTAGGGCCTGGAGAGAAAGGTTAGCAACATAAAAAATGTCAGTGAAATGTATGAGACTACCAGCCATGTGGACTTAAAATAGAGTCAGAGTCAGTAATAGGGGGAAAAAACTACAGCAACAAAACTGAGATTTAAAACAAAACAATAACAAAACATTAGAAATGTTAAAAAAAAAAAAAACCTCAGTGAATCAAATACAAAAACACAGTGGAGGGGCTGGTGAGATGGCTCAGCGGGTAAGAGCACCCGACTGCTCTTCCGAAGGTGATAAGTTCAAATCCCAGCATCCACATGGTGGCTCACAACCATCTGTAACGAGATCTGGCGCCCTCTTCTGGAGTGTCTGAGGACAGCTACAGTGTACTTACATATAATAAATAAAATAAATCTTAAAAAAAAAAAAAAACACAGTGGAAATCATTGCCAACAAACTTGACCAATCAAGAGAAAGGACAAGGTTGAAGAAATGCTACATTTAAACTGCAACAATAGTAAATAAATAAATAATCAAAGGGCAAAAGAAAAGATATATAAACAGAAACTCAAGGACCCTGGAATACAACCAAGAGACCAGACAAAAGGACCCATGAAATAGAGAAGAGGAGGAGGAGAGGAGGAGGAGGAAAAGAAGAAAAAAGAAAAGGAGGAGGAGGAGAAGAAGGGGGGGGAGAGAGAGATTAGAGAAAAGCTAAAAGCATAGAAAATATATTCAATGGAATACAACCGACATTTCCCAAAGAAAGAAATGGATGTACAAACACAAGAGGGACTTAAAGTTCCAAACAGACATGACTATATAAGGTACTTCACATAACAAATTATAGACAAGATATCAAATATACAAAGAAGCAGTGTTAAACTCAAAATTAATGACAAGAGAAAATATAGAATGCACGGAGACACAACAGTACACTCTTAACTGGTAAGTGGATTACTGGAGAAATCCTGGAGAGAGTTTAAAAATTCTCAGAATGAAATGAAAGTGAAGCATGCTTATCAGAACCTTTAGGCTACAAATAAAGCAGCTCTGAGAGGAAAGCTTGTAGCTATGAGTACTTATGATGAGAGAAAGAGAGAGGAAGAGAGAGAGAGAGAGAGAGAGAGAAAGGAAAGGAAGAAAGAGAGAGAGATCCAGATTTCAAATCACCTAACAGTGCAACTCAAAATCTTAGAAAAACAACAGCAAGCTAAACCAAAAGCAATAGAGATCAAGAAATAATAAATAGTGGGGTATAAACTAATGAAATCGAGACCAAAAGAACAAATTGTAGAATCAATCAAACAATAGTTTGTTCTTTGAAAAAATAAACAAGATTGATATATACCCCTAGACAAACTAATTAAAAGGAGAAAGAAGAGTAAAATTAATAAATTAGAGACCAAAAGGGATGATGTATCATATTCCAACAAATTTCAGAGTGTCATTGGGAAATACTTTGAAATTTGATTTTTTTTAAGGAAAATTGAGAAAAAAACATTTTACCCAATTGTGAAGCATGAAAGCTGAATAATGACTAGGCATGATGAAAGAGAGTCAGTTTTCTCTAAGAGTGAATGAAGCCCCTGACGTGTGGGCCATGCTTCCTGATAAGTAGAAGACCACACCACCAATAATAGTTTGGTGTCACAGATTAGTTTTGATGGGTATAAGAGAAAGAAGTTGGGTGAATGGGGAGGGCACAGATCCAGGAACAGTTTTGGGGGGGTGAGTGTGAGCAAAATACATTGTATGCAATTCTCAAATAACTAAAAAATAATAATCTTCCCACAAAGAAAGGTGCAATATTGGTTATATTCACTGTTGAGTTCTACCAAACCTTTAAGGAAGAGCTAAAATGCTTATCAAAGTGTTCCACAAGATAGAAAAGAAAAAGAACAGTACCAAACTCATTCTATGAAGTAAGTGTTGTCTTGATATCAAAACTGAGCAAGAACACACAACACACAGTCAACTATACACCACTTTTCTTGGTGTACATAGACACAAAAACTCTCATAAAAGTCTTCTAAATCATACTCAAGAACACATTAAGATCATATATCTTGACCAAGTTCATCTTGGCTCATCTCTGGAATGCAAAGTTTGTTCAACATACACAAATCAATATGTGTCATTTCAATAGACCAAGAGAAGGCATTAGTCAAAGTTAAACGTCCCTTCATGATAAAAACTCTGAAGAAACTAGACAATGAAAAAATATAAACATAATAAAGATTACATGTGACAAACCTATAGCCAATGTTACACTAAATAGGGAAAACTAGAAGGGAAGGAGACAGAAGTACCTACTGACTGATCTTAACATAATCCTCAGTGGCTTAGCTAGACTAATACAAGAGTAAGAAATAAGAGGGTAAGAATGGGAAAGGAAGACATTACAATGGGTTCTATTTGCAGACAATATAATACTATTTATAAGAGATCCTAAAGACTTCAAAGGAAATTCTCATATCCAAATAAGGCTTCCAGCAAAATACAAATACAAAATCAGCTCACAAAAACTAGTAGCTTCTCTATATGTCAATAAATAAACTCTAAGGAAGAAATCAGGGATGGTGAGAAATCTCATACACAATAGCTTCAAGAGGAAAGAGAGACAAAAAGAGAGACAAAAAAGAAGGGAGGGGGAGAGGGGAAGGGAGGGGGAGGGGGAAAGGGAGGAGAGAGAAAGACAGTGGGGAGAGGGAGAGGGAGAGGGAGAGGGAGAGGGAGAGGGA
>CACVCL010030024.1:0-57608 GCA_902729485.2 Mus minutoides
TCCTACTTCCTCTCCTTTCTCCCCCACTGCTGGCTGGCTTTCCAGCCTACCTGCCATTCTCTGGAGCCAGAACCGCCTGCCTCTCTCCTTCCCACCCATTGCCTTTATTTATTTATATCCTCTTCAGAGAGAAGGTGAGAGAGTGTCTGGATCAATCCATCCTCTGTCGAGCCTCCCAGCCCTCTCCCCCTTGCTGAGACCAAAAGCGTAAACTCCTTCTGGCTATTAATTAAAAGCAGCCTCTCCCTCCGCGCCGGCGTACTCCATAAATTAATAGCGGCCTTCTTAATCAAATCTTATCTCCTCCTCGAGCCGTAAACACACGGGGCTGAGTTGGTATCTCTGTGCAGCCAGGCATGAAATTTAATTTTGGATGCTTCAGCACACTGTGTGGGGGTGGGTGGGGACCTGTTTGGGGGGACACCCCAATTTGATTCTCAGTCCCAGCCCCAGCCCCAGCCCCAGCCCCTGCCCAGGCTGACTGAATCGTCTCTCCTGATGTCTGGAGGCAAGCATGTCTGGCTCTTGAGAGCAGAAGGCTCGGGACTTCTGTGACTGTGATTACAATCTCTGAGTTGTAATGCTCAGATCTGTCCTGTCTGATTCTCATGACATCTCTATGAGAGGATGTGGAGGGAACATAAACGTCGTGTTAAGAGGCAGAAAAGCCACATTTAACACGGTCTTCAGAGGTGGCTCTGGATGGAATTCCAGCTCAGTCGCTTTCCCAACAGCCACCCCGACTCTCTGGTTCCTCTTCCGTACAGGAGGGGAGACAGTGTCTCTTATAGCTCTAGAGCGAAAGATAAAATGTCCCAAGCAACAGGTTCAGGACTGTGTCTGGTTTCTAGCTGCTAGGGAAGAGACTGTCTCGTCTGTAACTCACACAGGGGCATCCAGCTAGCCACAAGTTGGCGTAGTCTCTGCCTCAAATTCCGGCTTTTGAAATTCTGTCTCTGGGATGTAGAGTCTGGGGGGGGGTCACTGGGATAGTCCCCTTGAGCCAGCTGGCTTGATTTTACCACTAAGTTCTGTCCTGGCTGTGTGTCCCCAAGCCACAGGCTAGAAGTGGATCCCAGAGCCATTTGTGTCAGGGCAGAGCTGGGTCAAGCCACTGCAGCCGTCTCCACTGTGCAGCTGCCAAGTGACTGCCCCGTCACTGCCCCGGGCTACGCATGGCACACCCGTCTCCTGGGTCACTGGGCATGCCGATCTCCTGAGCAGCGGCAGGTGCATGTCTATCTCTGTTCCCTAGCTGATGATTAGGGGTATCTATGCACATTATCTCTGCTTCCCATGGCCGGACTCATTTAGCCATTCACAGATGAGACATTCAGCCACTTCTAGAGCTGATGACTCTCCATTCAGGTAGAGCATTCAGTCTGCTGAGGGCTCTGCTGGCTCCAGGCAATATACTTTTCCATCTGGCTCTGTGCCGTCCAGCCCTGAGCTCCTCCACAAACAACCCTCCTCAGTCGCCCAACCCCTCTATCTGACCTCTCTGGGTCGGCCTTTGCCTGTTTTCCTGAATGGGCTCCTTCTAAGCACACAGCTGCCTCCCTCACAGTGTTCCCCCTATCCTTTAAGTCTACAACTCTTGCTAATCTTAGCGTTAGTCTCTAATCTTGCACACTCCCAGGGAGTCAGGTCTCTGTTCAGGGTTCAGCTGGGTATATTATCCTTCCACTGCCCAACGCCGCTGTGTTCATAAGATACCTGCACAGTGGTCCTCAAAGCAGGGTCCTGTGGAATCCCCAAGGAAGGCTGGACCTCTGAGGGTGGGGCTCAGGGGGGGGGCTCAGGGGTGGGGCTCAGGGGTGGGGCTCAGGAGTGTTGAGGTTTAAAGAATCTTCCAGGAGACATTGGTGCATCCTTAGGTTGGAGGACCAGGCTGTCAGGTTCTGGTTTTTATCAGGGCTCACTTTGGCCCCAGGGGAAATTTGGTAATGTCTGAAGATATTTCAGCTGCTACAATACAGTTTCCCAGGATGCTCTGGTCAGCAAAGAGTAGCAGGGTTGAGGCTGGAGTAGCTTGTAACTCACATTAGAGGGAGGTGGAATGCCATAGACCCCTCTAGAGCCCTTATAGGCCAGGACACTGTGGTTCCATGGGGGAGCCTCGACACAGGGAAGCCCCAGGAAGCTCTCTGAATGACAGATGCTGCACACAGGTCAGCCCACATCCTGCTCTAGTGAAGTCTTCTTCAGGTGAGCTCTTTCAGTGATCTCTTTGTCAGAGGCAGAGGACAGAGACCTTGTCGAAGGACCCCAGTGGAGTGGAAGGACAGGATTAGAACTGGAGCCGGTGAAGCTAGGGTGGCCCATTTACCCCCTCATGCTGCACACAGTATGACAGCAGAGAGAGGCTTGGTTGTATGCAGTGATTCATTAAAGCAAGACGCTGCAACGATTTGACTCCTTAGTCTGTATAGTCAGTGCCTACTGTATACTCCTCTTTAATCCAGCCGTACCACTGAAGGATAGGAAGATTGTAGGATGTTTAAAAACTGGACCTTTCAGCTCTGGAAAGATTACTGTACACACACACACACACACACACACACACACACACACACACAGAGTATATGTGTTAGTGTCTTGGTGTCTCTTTTTTTGGTCTCTCCCAGTGTACAGAGTTTCAGGTGCTTGAAGTCACTGGTGGGGGAGGGGAGGGGGGAGGGAAAGAGGGAGGGAGAGAGAGAGAGAGAGAGAAAGAGAGAGAGAGTCTTGGGAAATCAATCTGGACTTTGAGGTATACATCAGAATCACACAGTTGAAGAAAGAAAGCCAGTTCAATACAGATAAGAGCTGGCAGCCAGGAAGATGACCTTGAAGCAGGACAGATGGACAGATGGACAGTTGTGGCTCTGCATCCTGCTCTGCTGGCGAGAGGACTGTGAGTCTTAGCCAAGGCCTTTATTCCCCAAGCCTCAGTTTCCCAGTTGGTGAAATAGGGGCATTGCTGTCTGCCACCCAGCAGCGGTGAAGACCAACAGAGAAACATGGGAAATCCCCAGCATCCCCTCTGTTTTCAGTGCTCAAAGGTGGTGCTGGCTGGTGCTGGCAGTTCTGGTCTGGTCCTTGGAGACTGGGACCCAAGAGCAGGCGGGTGGGCAAGCTGGCAAACGGGCAGAGCTGTGATGGATCCTCACTCCTGGCTGTGTGCTGGGTTAGAACAGTCAGCCTGCAGCAGGCTGGGGATTAACAGGTGCCTCGGAGGTACTAAGTGCTGTGCCATTAGCACCTAATGATGTCTTTGTCCTTGCTGTAATCAGGTGAACGGCAAAGAACTGGAGGACGGAGAGCCTTAAAGAGAAGGCAGGCAGCTGTCATCAGCAGCACCTGCAAATGTGTGCCTTCCACTCTGAAAGTGGCCTCTTTCCAGTGGCCAGAGGGCCTGGGGTGGGGGTGGGGGTGAGTGCGGAAGGGGGGGGGGGACCAGGCCTCTGGCAAGAACGCAGAAACAGAGGATGCAGCCGTCTGAAAGGTGATGACAATCAGAGTCTTGGCTCTGTAGGAACCAGGGAGAGGCGGGGGGCCTTTGAGAAGGGGCAGGCGTTTGATGAAAGAGGACATTTAGCGAGATGAATTGGACAGCTGTCTGCACGAAGGATGGAAGGGGAGAGCCTGGATCGGAGGGTCGGGTGGGAGGCTGTTCCCGGAATCTGGGCATGTGTGTGAATGCGGCTGAGTACCAGGAATATGGGAGAATTGACAACCTGGCAACCAACCCCTCCTTCCCAGGCACTTGATGCCCCCGTGCGTGAACAATGCCAGAAAGCCCAAGGGTCCTCCTGCAGGGTACATGTCGGCAAGGCAGAGCTGGCTTTGCCCAGCATGGAGAACAAGGGTAGAGACCCACCACCGTTTGCTACGTGGAGTGGCTGTCCCTGACCTATCAGATTCTTGACTGCTTCTTTAAACCCTGTCCCATCATGCTGGGACATTCTGATAGTGCAGTGGTGATCAGAGACTCTAAATACCAGGGCTCCACCCAGCACGGTGTCCCTCACTGGGACCACCCGCCCCGGGCTTGTTCACGTTTTTGCTTATGCTGCAGAGAATGAGGTCAGTGCCCACTGAGGTCACAGGCGCCTACAAGTAACACAGCTTGGGGTGTCATGCCTGCTTTCTTGTCTATCTCCCTCTCCCAGGAAGGTCCCAGCTGCTTTTGTCCCAGACTTCATACAGGACTTGGCAGATTAGCCATATGAGATCCAGGGATACATCCTTCTAGACCCTGGATTGTGAGGACTGGGGCTGCACAGACCAGATTTGGGGTGTATGCATGGAACGTAGGATATATCTGAAATATTGGGGACATATTTATGCTAACAGCCTAGTCCCTGACTGCGGAAATGGCTCAGTAGGCAAAGCACTTACTGCCCAAGAACCAGAGCTCAAATCTATAGATCTCGCATAAAACCAGGCATGTAGCGTGTATCAGCAACCCCATGCTCTTACGGCAAGTTGCAGGGCAGATAGGAGACCTCAGCCTCCAGGTCGGCTAGCTTGGTGCACTCAGCCAGGAACAAGAAACCCTGTGTCAAACAAAGTGAAAAATAAAGACTGACACCAGAGTTTGCCCTCAGGCACCCAGGAGCCCACATTCACCCACACCTTCAACAGAAAACATTGAGAGAAAAGAGAAGTCTTTGTTTACCGGCCGTGCAAATGTGCCTGGAACCTGATTGAGCTGGGATCCCACGGAGCTGGAGGTCCCAGTGCACTAGAGAAACGGTTTTTCACCTGTGGCCTTTTGTGGGTCCAAAGACCCTTTCACAGGGGGGGTCACCCATGACCAGCAGGGAAACAAAAATGTTTATATTACCATTCATAACCGTAGCAAAATTATAGATAGTTATTAAGTAGCAACGAAGCGGATTGTATGGCTTGGGTCACTACAACATGGGGAACTGTATCAAAAGGTCCTAGCATTGGGAAGTGAGAATTACTACACTAGAACATGGCACAGGTGCAGAGGGCACCGTGATGCCCGGGCCTGCTTCATCTCTCCCCACTAAGGAGAAAAGGGCAGTCTCCAAGGACAGCTACCACTCGGGCAGTCAGGGAGCCCTACAGGCGAGAAGCAGGCAGCAAGAAGGTGGACATGCCTGGGAAATGCACTATAGGCTCAGTTAGAGACCACAAGCTACCAAGAGCAGGCTTGGCCTCTCCAGGACCACAGAGGACGCACCACCAGCGAGCCCAGCTCAGTTTGTCCTATGTAAGAGGAGAGGATGATCTCTTCAGGGCTGGTGGCAGTCCCTTCGTTATGCCCCTGACACCCTCCAGCCTTCTGTCCTCATCAGCTTCCTGCCTGGTGAGCTGCCTAGCAGGAATATAGCTGTCTGGAGTCTAACTGGGGACTCTAGGAGCTATCACCTTAAGCCAAGCCAGGAAGGAGGGAGGACAGGGGAGGGGAGGCAGCAAGATTGGGACCCAAGTGTCCAAAGCATCTTGCTCAGTGGAATGGGAGCAGGGATGGGGACCCAGGGAGGGCCTGCTGTGCCCTGCTCAGGAATGAAAACTGAGTTCAGTCAGCCCCACCTACACATCCAACCTACAGTTGTCTCCCTTTACCCAAAATACCAAATGACAGAGAAGAGCCACTATAACAATATACTGCGCTGGAAGTTATTTACAATGTAAGTTGTTTATTTCTAGAATTTTCCATTTCATGTTTTTGGATTGTGGTTTACCTCAGCTGATGGAAAGTAAAACCTTGGACAAGGGGAGTCTGCTGCATAATCAGGAAGACTTAGAGGTTGGGAGGACTTCCCTAAACCTGCACCAGGGTCTTGACTACCTTTTCTGCCCTGGATCTGGCTATGTTTCTTCCAGGAGGCTGGGTGGGCTCTGTCCTTGGCTCCTTAGACCTCCCAAGTGATGGATGTCTAGTGACAGCAGGGAGTACGGGATTTAGAGGTGTTCCTGGAAGTCCAGGCAAGTCAGGTACCTGCAGGAGCACCCCAAAGCCTGTCCTCCCTTCACTAATTATGGCGCTCTACCCAGGACAATTATGGTGGGTGAGAGAGGGTCCTCCAGATGCTGTGAAGTGAGCGCTTGGGATTCTGGGTAACAAACATATCGCACTCTCTCTGTCCAGGGGACTGGAAAGGATGGATGGTGGCTGAGGACTTTGGCCCCTGAAGCAAATCGGTGTTGAACCCCTGCTCTGGAACACCCCCAATCCATGCCACGTGTGCATTTGCCTGATGATGAGATTTGGGGTTTCTTACACCGAGTAATCGGATCACTGCGGGTGTTAACTGGATTAGCTGAAAGGCGTCCAGGAGGCGAGGCATGAGGGGTTATTAAATGGCATAGTGGCCTGGGCCTGTGATGTGGGCTGGGGTCTGCTTCTGCTCTCCTTCCCCCAGAGGTGAGGGCCATACGGCAGGGTCTTGGAAAGACCCTCGCTCCACCTCCCAGTTCATATCCAGTGCCTTTCCTTTTCCAAGTGCCTGTCCAGGTCTGTGTCACTTACAGGGCATTGGCTTCTTGGCTTCTCATAGAGGATTTACCAGGGAAGTTGCGGTGACCCATTTAACAGATGGGAAAAAGCAAGGGCGAGAAGATGCCGCACAGATCACGGTAGTGAAGCAAGCCTGGGAGGCTAATCCAGATCAGATCCACTTACTGTGGTCCATCTCCACTGTCTCCTCGACTTCTGTGAACTGTCCCCTGTCGCTGCCTCTGGTTATGCTGGGCAGGGAGAGAGCAGGGGTGTTGAGGAGCTGCTTACACTAGGGTAGGTCAGTTACTAGACTCCTCTTATACCATAGTGGCAGCCACATTGGGCTGGAATACTGGCCTTGGGCATGGGGGCCACATCTGGTATTCACAGCAGTTCTTGTGGGCAAGAACACCCCCTCACCCCTTCTATGTCTCTAGCGCTTCTTCATGAGACGTTAGAGCAGCAGTTCTCAATCTGTGGGTCACCACCGCTTTGGCAAACCTCTGTTTCCAAAACTAACAGTATCAAAATTACAGTTAGCAATGAAAATATTTTTATGGTCAGGGGTCACCACAGCATGAGGAACTGTATCAAACGGGTCACAACACTACCATGCTTCCGTATGAGGCAGGAAGGGAGAGAACATTACGTGTTCTAGAAGCTGGGTGAGTGAAAGATCACACACCAGTATCATACACATGCACACTTACAAACACACATATAAGCACACATGTCCAAAAACACCCATACACAGCACTACACACATGCAAACATACATACAAGTGCACACACTCAAATCCATGCACATGGGCTACACACACACAAAAACCCATACATTTAAATGAATGCATGCACTCTACAAATGCAAACAGACAATAAGCACACACATGCAAATACATACATTCAAACCTTGCATCTAGTACTACAACTATGTAAACAAGCATACAAGTACATCACACACACACACACACACACACACACACACACACACACACACACAGCCTCATCTCCCCCGAGTCTTATCAGCATACCGCATATATAAATTTCACTTTTCTCTTCTGTTGGTTCTCCTGACCAGAAGACGGTCATGGGCCGAGCATAACATCAGTGCATGATCTTGTTCCTAGTTGCCCCTCAGCTCCTGGCCCATGCCTGGTGCCTGAGACTTTCCTTTGCATTTGCTGAGTGAGTGGGTGATCAAGAAACAGGGGTGCTGTGAGCCACCCAGGGAGGGAAAGGGATGGAGACAGATGTTGGGGAGGTGCAGGCCAGGGTAAAGGCGGGCTGTGCCAAGGGGCCTGGAGTGTTCCTGAGACCTGTGTGACTGTGCTTGTGAGCAGGAAAGGCCACAGGTGTGACTGATGTCCGAGGTCGGGTGGGAAGAAGGAGCGGAGAGTTGGGTGTTGGAGGGCAGTTCTGGCAGGAGGTAGTGTCATGCCTCTCATCCCTTGCCTCTATGTCCCTCAGCTCTGCATGGGAAGGACATACCCTGAAAAGTTTAGGGGGTTAACACAGGAAAGCCAACTCTTTGTCTGGACCCTAGTTCTTTCTACAAGCCATCTCCTGATGTGTGGAGTCAGTGACACTGGCCTGGGTGGCCAGCGCCAGCTGGTTACAGTTGCTTCTAACAGTCTCAGGAAGAGGCAGGAAGATAAATGCAGGCAGCTCTAGATGACAGGAGCCAGAATGCTGTCTGAGGAGGCCTGGCCTCTATCCCCGAAGTCCTGGCAAGAGCCTTCCCCTTTTGGAATGCATAGGAGGGAAGGGAAGGGAAAGCAAGAGCTGAGGTGTTTCTGGGTTCCCTGCCTTTTGGAATGGTCACCAAGCAGCTGGAGGTGCTATGCACCCGGCCCAGGTGGGCCGATGGGAAGGGAAGCCCTGTGATATGGCGGACATGAGAGGTTATGGCTCAGGGGGATTCTTATCAGCTCAGAGGTCTCCCAGTCCCAGTCTTCATACCCCAAGCAGCCCCTCTGATCTTGCCTGTGCTGACATGCTGGCCTCTCGCTGACAGAGAGAAGCCTGATAGGAAGCCACACAGATTCTGGTGGCTTTGGAACTTGTCCACCAGGAAGTCTAGGCAGACAACATGAGAGACGACGGCACCTGGTGCAGTGAGCAGCATTCAGGTGAGAGGCTGGATGACTCGAAGGCTGCCTTCTCCCCTCCTCCTGTCCCCAGGGAACATGGCTGAGCTGGTGCACCTGGCTTGGACACCTTGGAGAGGTCACAACACTTAACTTCTGCCCGGCTTACTTTCCTTATCCATAAAGGATGGCTGAGGTGCAGACACATTTTCTGCCATGGTGCATCTCACTCACCCACATGCTCATGCGTGTGTGACCATTTATGCGCAGACGCTAGCTTCTCTTCTGGCCTTTGATAGGAAGTGATGGCTGGTGGCATATTCTTACCCTGCCCCGTGCCATGTTCTGACAGCCTGTGGCCAGGTTCTCTCTCTCTCTCTCTCTCTCTCTCTCTCTCTCTCTCTAAGAGATTCCAGCTGTCTGATGCTCCCTAAGTCCCAGAAGGCAGAGATGGAAATAAAGCACAGAGTGGCTGGTCCCAGCCTCCCCAACGCCCCGCTCATCACTCTTATGAGTGGCTTGCCCCATGGTAGGTCTCTGGAACAGTTCCTTGGTACAGACTGCAGCATTGGAGTGGAGGAGGGAGATCAGGTTGGCTGTGACTGACAAGCTGACCTTGACCTTTTGAGGGGGGGGCTTTGCTTCCTTCTATGCACTGCTTGAAAAGCCACACATAGGACTCTGAGGCCTTTCCTTCTGCGAACCCTGGTTGTACATCCTGGGGCCCCGGGGCTACCTCCTCTCCTCACTAGGCCCCCTGTATCAGGCCTGGCATCCAGGCTCAGTGGCTCTTGATTTATTTTCTCTGTACTTTACCTGGGTCTGTTTTTGTCCTCAACTGGCCTGTTCCCAGGCTCTCCTGTGTGTGTATGTGTGTGTGTCTCTGTGTGTGTCTCTGTGTGTGTATGTGTATGTGTGTGTATGTGTATGTGTGTGTATGTGTATGTGTGTGTGTGTGTGTGTGTGTGTGTGTGTATGTGTGTGTGTGTGTGTGTGTTTTGTTTGTTTTGTTTGTTTGGCTTCTCTGTATTCCTCCTTGCTGACTTTTTTTTTTTTCAGTAATTTTAACTCTTACATGTCACAGGGCCCATGAAATTCAGGCTATATGCCTGGGCAGGCCTTCATCCTCTCTATCTGACTAGACAGAAAACAAGGCCTGGAGAAGCTAGCTCAGGTGTATCTCAGGGTCTGGATTCTGGACACAGGAGACACATTTGCCGTGGACCATCAGCAGACACTCGGGGACCCTCTGACTGATGGATTTAACTTCTGTGGCCTTGGTGTTACTAAGCAGGAGGGTAACCAGCCCTCTGCTATAGATGACCTTTGTCAGATCGGCCCTGGGCATGGAACCACAGAGTTAAATGGGCTCACGATGTCCCTAGCTCTGGTTCCCAGCTCTCAGGACTCCAGTGCGGCCTCTCCCAGATTCTCTCTGCCTGCCGGTCTCTACAGCTCTGTGAACTAGCACTTCTGATTTGGTTTCTGTTTGTTTGTTTCTTGTTCTTTTACAGCATCCATACACGACCAAATATTCTCACTAAAGCTACAAGAGATTCAACAGGGGGGGGGGGGTTCTACCTGATACTCAGACATTACCTAGTCAACCCAGTGAAGAATTACACACCGATGTCCCAAAGGAAGAACTTCTGTCCATCCCATCTCCCCCGGGTGGGGATGTGAGGATACCCTCCCACATCCTGGGTCAGTTCTCCCCCACCCCCCACTGTTTGATGGCTGTCAATTTTGAGGCCATCCAAATGTATTCAGAGGCTAATCCTGTGACTAGAGGGATGGAGGATGGGAGCCTCCCTAACCCCGTGCCTTCCTCCAAGTCAGGCCACAAAGATACTCCATGGCAGCTCTGTCAGGGCCTTTTCTGCTTTCACAGGCTGGTCAGCTAGCTGGCTGGCCCAGCAGCCTCATGCTCTAGCCGACTTTAATTGTTTATTTTCCAGCCTTGCTATGACTCAATAAAATCTATAACTCTGATAGCGCCCGTCCCTCCTCCCTCCTGGAGGACAAGGCTCCGCTCTTTATAGAAACCACTTGCTGAGCTGCATCCCCGAAGCCCGCCAGACACTGTCAGTAAATGACCCTCCAGGACAGGAAGCTGTCAGTTAAGTGTGAGGCTTGGGTACAGCCTGGACAGCTGGCCTCTTCTCTGAGCAGAGGCTCCAAATGGCCTCACAGGGGTGGCACTCTACCCCAGTGTCACCACATGCAGGCAGGGTGCTGAGCCTGGAGGTGAGGGAACCTTAAACACAATGAGGTCTTGGGTGAGTTTTGGACCTCTCTGGCTATCACCTTTGTTTCTCAGGCACAGAAAGTAGACAGGGTATCAATGGCTCCAGCTGTTTTTTCTTTCTTCTTCATTGAAGCATCTCCTTTCTCCCTCTTCTTCCCAACCCTCTCCTTTCTTGCTTTATAAAGGAAAACAAAATTGGAAACAGGGTCTCCCTATGTAGCTTTGTCTGGATTGAAATGATGAGAGCTAGTTTGCTCTCGTCCTCCTGGAAGCTGAGCCTGTGGTCTCCAGTGTGGGGGTTGAAGGCTTCTAAGCTGTTCCCAGGAGTTCTTCCAGTGCAGGAAGAGGGCAACCCCATCTGTACACAGATCGACAACCCCCATGCCCATGGGTCATCAGTGGTGGATGGTGAAGTTTCCAGGATATGGATCCACTTAGAAGCAAGGCTGGTATGTAGACCAGGCCAGCCTTGAACTCATAGAGATCTGCCTGCCTCTGCCTCTTGGGTGCAAAAGCTAAAGGCAACATAAAATTTTTTTATTTGAGATGTGGTCTCATGTGTCCGGGCTGGCCTTGAATCCTTTCTATATGTAGCCCAGGATGGCTGAGTTTCTGGTCCTTCTGCATCTGCCTCCTGAGTGCTGGGGATAAGGCCTAGGTGCCAGCATATTGCTATATGTGGTGCTGGGATCCAACTTAGGGCTTTGTGCCTGCTAGGCAAGAACTCTACCAGCTGAGCTATCCCCAAGCCCCAGAAATGCATAAGTAAAAGAAGGTAAACAGGTCCCTGGTGTGTTATGAAATACAATGTCGTGTGCGCTGTGCAACAGGCCTGTTGCAAAAGAGGTTTATCTGGGGACGTGGGGGAGGAGTGAGGACCTGGAGAAGGGGTAGAGGCATGGAGACCGGAAGACAGAGAGGAGCAGAGCTGTGAAGGCAGGGAAAGCAGGGGGGGGGGGAGAGGGCAGGAGGGAGAGGGCATGCATGGAGGACAGAGAGAAACTTAGGGCAGGGAGAGATCTGAGGATGGCTGGGGGCACTTTTGTCACAGTACACACCTGGTACACCTGGCGGTGGCAGTGGTGATAGCATACGCAGCTGCTAGGTCCCTGAGGGCAGACCAGCGAAATGGCCTGTGTGCTGCCACTTAGTCTGTGAAAGTTCAAGCGGATCTTCCTGCTGAGGGAGCAAACTGAAAGTGTAGCATCCCCTTAGATGGGCCCGCTGCTCTTGGTTTTTTGTTTGTTTGTTTGTTTTCTCCCCAACTGGAACTATCTGGCAGGCTTAGAAGCTTCTAGAAGGCAAGACTGGAGATTTTGCACTATTGCCTCCCACACCATGGGCCTGGACTGTGATTTGCATGTTGTAAGGCTTAAAGAGGAGGAGGAAGGAGGCGGGGGAGGAGGAAGATGGATGAAGGGAGGGCAATGCCCATGAACCCACATCTGTCCTTCCTCTCTTTCTCTCTCTCTCTCTCTCTCTCTCTCTCTCTCTCTCTCTCTCTCTCTCTCTCTCTTCAAGTGCAGCTCAACTCTGTGTCCTCCCCTCCCCCCAGCTACCCCTCTAGCTTGGACCTAGGATGGAGCCAGACCCTGCCAGCAGCTAGTTTGCTCCCATCCTCCCGGAAGCTGAGCCTGTGGTCTCCAGTGTGGGGGTTGAAGGCTTCTAAGCTGTTCCTGGGAGTTCTTCCAGTGCAGGAAGTGGGCAACCCCATCTGTACAGAGATCGACAAACCCCATGCCCCTGGGTCATCAGTGGTGGATGGTGAAGTTTCCAGGATATGGATCCACTTAGAAGCAAGGCTGCATTTGGAGCCCCGCTCCGTCACCACACACCTCCACAAACTGTGGTCATTGCATCAACAGCCACAAGTATATGGCGATATCTGTGTTTCTCTGACACTGACTGGGCCCTTGTGCTGGAAGCAGAGAAGACGCTAACCCTAGTCTTGGGCAGCCTGATCCTTCTGCTTCCTTCTCTCTCTGTCCAGGGTTCTCCCCAAGTGTCCAAGGACAGCAGCTGTGTGCTGGCCAGAGACCACATCTGGAATTCATCCTCTTCATTAAATTAGTGGCTGTCTCCCAAACCCATGCTCCCTTGATCTTCCAAAGCCCTATCCTTGCTGCTAACAAGGGTTTTAATTTGTTCGTTACATTCCTTCCCAATAGGCCTCCTGGCCTCTGCCCACCCTGGATGGTGGGGTGGGGGTGGGGAGCCTCAGGGCCCAAGCTCAGAGCTGTCATAGCTTGGAGTACCCAGGACCTCTCTAGGGCAGCCACCCTGCAAGTTCTGATTCTCACTCAGCACCTTTCCCGACACCTCTGAGGACGCTGGCTCCTCTCCTTTCTGTGACAGGCTTTGTGGCCATGCAATCAATGCAGACAACTCGATCTGGCATCAAGGCCTTGTGTAAACCACAACCCATCAAGAGGCATTTATTGTCCTGAAAACAAACAGTCGCCTCCCCCAGGCTAGCCAATCCCATCTCCACTCCCACTAGGGTACCCTTCTTCTGTCCTTGGAGCGGCTCAGACTGACTAATCCAGGCAGCTCTCCCTTTGCATTCTGGTCTCTGCCCAAGCCAGACTTGGGTCCACTGTAGGACAGGAAGCAGGATGCCAGGGGTCTGTCTTTCCTAGTGAAGGGAGTTTAACTGCGTGGACTGCTGAGTAAGTGTACTGGTCTGGATAAAATCTGCCCCAACTTTATGTCAGCGTAGATCAGGATGTGACTTCATTTGGACTTGTGGTCCAAGGATATTTGCTTGAACTTGATAAGCAGCCCAGGTAGGTGGGCATCCAGAGGTAGCCCCAGGGGGCCATGTGGAAGAAGGAGCCACTCACAAGCTGTGTAACCAGCCTGTCAACTTGTTATCCTATATGGGTCCCAATGCCCCTCCTCATTACAGAGAAGCTGTTAAAATGAGGTCATGGGTGAGCTCTCCTAGGGGGATGGGTGAGCTCTCCTAGGGGGATGGGTGGGCTCTCCTAGGGGGATGGGTGAGCTCTCCTAGGGGGATGGGTGAGCTCTCCTAGGGGAATGGGTGGGCTCTCCTAGGGGGATGGGTAAGCTCTCCTAGGGGGATGGGTGAGCTCTCCTAGGGGGATGGGTGAGCTCTCCTAGGGGGATAGGTGAGATCTCCTTGGAGATTGGATGGACTTTCATGAAAGGATGGTGTCATAGAGACAAAAAGAAGGGGGTGAGACAGAGATTGAGAAGCCATGACAGCGGAGGCACAATGCCAACAAATGGTCCCTGCTGGCCTCCCAAGGGAGCCCACATTATCCGTATCTACGTTGGATTTCTGGCCTTCAGCACTGCCTCAAGCTACCTGGTTCACACCACTTGGATGAGGTGCAGATTGGGCCAGTTTGAAAAACTGAGGCTGGGAATTTGCAGTATTTCATATCACGTCGCAAACACGGGCCACTAATGCCTGCGAGGCAGGACTTTGAACCTCTGCCTTCCAAGAATTTCCTGAGAGGCCCAGAGACCACAAAGCATACAACCCCACAGGCTCTCAGCCTGGAAGGAGGCGGGGCCTAGAGGAGTGGAGCCCATCCCCCTTACCACCTCCTCAGATCCACACACCACCCATCACAAGGCCCCCAAGAGCACACTCATCTCACAGTATCTAGGAATCTCGAGTAGTTAGCAGGATGGCAGTCGCCTGGTAGGTGTTAATTAATGAGTTTGTGGATGGAAGAAACATTTCCAAGTTTTTATCGGTTCCTATGCAAAGCTTCATGTTTCAGATGTCACGTGGACATGGAATTGGACGGCTTCTTCTTAGTCTCAAAAACTGTAAGAAACCCACACAAGGAGCCCTCTGTTGGGGCTGGCACACCCTTGGGGAGGATGTTAGTCTAAAGCAGAATTTCTCCACACCAGTACTGCTGGCAACATAGCCTGGACTGTAGACCACAGTTGGCTGCAGGGCCGTCCTGTGTCCTACAGGATCTTAGCATAGCCCGTGGTCTTTACCCACTCGATGCAGGGGGAGCTCAATGCTCCTCCCCAAGAGGTGACAACTCGGGGTGCCTAAAGACACATGTTTTCTGGGGGTGCAGAACGACACAGGTTCCAGCCTGTCTCCCAGAACTCCTGAGTTATCAGAACACGGGCTTGGAGGAGCAGGGTGTACTCAGGGTCAGGGGGCTATTGCTTCTCACCATCAGTGGGCTGCCCTGTCAACAGAGCTTCCTGTGTGAGGGTTCCAGGCACAGGCTAGACCACTATGAATGAAGTAGACAGACTTCTAGCTTAAGGTGAAAGATTCATACCAAGTACCTATGTTCTGTCTGGAAGAATCTAGAATGCCCTTGCATCAGCTACATTGGTGATGGTAGGCATGATATCTGCCTCTCCAAATCATAGTCACTCTCCAGTCTAAAGACAGCTAACAGTCTGCAGTGAAGGTGACCGATGCCACAGGAGACAGCAGTCTTCCCAGGTGAGGTAGCGAGGTCCCTCCACTCTGAATCTTTGAACAAGGTAGTGGTCACATGACTACCATAATCCTACACTGGAGGCATTTCAAATATACTTTCTCCTTAAAAGTACCCCAGAGAGAGAGAGAGAGAGAGACAGAGACAGAGACAGAGACAGAGACACAGAGAAGCAGAGACAGAGAGAGACAGAGAGAGAGGCAGTAGCCCCATTGTTAAAGCTGAGGACATCAGGCTCAGAGAGATTAAGAAAGTTGCCAGAGGCTACACAGCATTGAGTGGTTCCTTCTACCATATAGAGCCCCCCCCCCCAATACTCTCTGTTTCTCATGGTGTCCCCTACCTGGGCTGTTTCTTAAAGGGACAGAAGCCAACGGTCACAAGGGTCCTCTCCATAGGAGCCCCTGGGAGAGGACTCAGAGAATGTGGAGGGAGGAGGGAGGCCCATCTGGCAGGAGAACAACGGATGTCTTAGGACCCAGGGCCAAATGGGCAGCACACCCCCTGGAGTCTGCCACATGTAGGGAACGCCCGCTGGGCAGCTCCTGGACACAGGCGCCAACACGTCAGCCTGCCTGGCCACAGAGTGTTTGTTTCTAGGGCGAGTCCAGGAGTGGTTTCCAGGTGGGGGTCGTGGAAACCAGTGCTCACACACATGCTTTCTTAAGCTGCGCCCCTAGCCAGTCCTCAGAACAGAGCCCCATTCAGACCGGCTGAAGAGCTGACCTGCGTAGCTAACAGTCGTATCCCTTCCAGGAAAGATGGAGAACTCATCTCCGGAGGGTAAGCAGCCAAGGCTACCACTGGCATCCTTAGAACCCTCCCCAGGAGTGGCACACATGGCTGCAGGAAGTGAGCTAAGGTGTCCAGACACCTCAGTTTTCCCTGAAGGAATCCTAGTGTGTAACATACAGCATTGCTGCTATATACAACACCTCAAAGGACCCACATGCTGTGGGGTTCAAGGGACAAGTAGTGATTTAGGGACCTCACCATGGATCCTCCTTCCTCCCCAACAGCTTCCTGGAACCAACTTCAGCTAGCAGCTCATCTCTAAATCCAGGAGACCTGAGCAGGTCATTCATCATGAGGGTGTAAGAGAAATGGGGATACCATTAGGGATTCAGTTCCAGGTTTAACAGGCAGGGCTCTCAATAAGATAACAAGCACATGAGCGTAGAAATTGAAGGGATCACTTTGGGGTGCTGAAGATTTTGGAGACGCTCAGTAGGTCTGGGCTCATCACAGTTATCTCAGCAAGAAGTTGAGTTAAGCCATGGGGGAAGTATACTGGTGACACCCATAGTCATTGGACTACTACAAGAAGAGGTGATTCTCAAGAGACGGAGGAGAGTTAGCTGGCAAAAGGACACTGGAAGGCAGGAGTTCTGGGGGCCAAGGAGAGGAAGCACCTGAGGGCAGGGTAGGGAAGCCATTTGAGGCGCCACTAGAATTATGTATGTGGGGTTCACAGATCACTTTGACCAAGCCTCAAAGGAAGGGTATGGGTAAGTGGCGATGTCACTTCCAGGAGGTGTGCAGGGATGACAGATAAGAGACTGTATGCTGACAGTGGAGACCCTGGGGAGTAAGACAAAGGCCCAGGCGACAGGGCACACGAGCAGGTGTAAGGGCTGGGTAGGTGGGTGAAGGCTCTCTGGAGAGCTGCCTTTGACCATGGAAGAGAGAAGCAGACATGGAGAAGGAGAGGCTGTCCGAGGCTGGAGGAGACAAGACCTCACAGAAGGTATCTTTCACCTTTTGGGAAGGACCACCACTAAGACTTTGTAGCTCTCTCATTTTGGATTTCCCTGTGAGTTGGCTTGACATCACCCTATGGAGGTCTTCCCTGTTACACAGCACCTTATATGCTTATATGCACTAACCGTGTCCCTCTGTAACTTCACACATGAGCTAACAGGCCATGTTCATCCTTAAATCACCTGCCCTTCAATGAATGCTCCAAGTGACATCATGGATAAACTGCTTGGCTATCTCTTCCCTCAACCTCTATGCTCCCCTCTCAGATTCCCCAAGCCTGACAGAGCTAAAACCCTACTTCCTGCCAGCCCAGAGAGACCACAGACAACTGTGGACTTGCCTTTTTCCTTCCTGGGGTTTAACAAAAATAAGGAAGACAATCTACTCAGACCAAACAAAGCAAATGAGGTGGCCTTGTCGGAGGGCTGATGAGATCCAATTAGCGGAGATGGGGCCGTGTTGCTTCGCTAGCACAAACATCTTATTTATTTGTGGGGTGCTCGTCAGGGGGTGGCACGCTGAGCGTGTTTCTTATTATTACTTTGCTTCATGCCTCAACTAACACGGATGGACTTTCCGGGGAGGAAAGTCTGTGGCTCTTAGAGGCTGTAACAGGGGTTCAGGGAGCTGGACTGGCACCTCCCATTCCCCAGGAGAGCTGGACAGGTGGAGACTGGGCAGACTGAGAGAAAAGGTTGGGGGGTGGGGTGGGTCCCATGGGTAAGAAGATAGCAATACCTAGCCCATGCTGGTGCTCGTTCTGTATGGGGTTGTCTGGGGAACTCTGTTCACATACTCTCTCAAACACTGCACGGTCTGATGGCAGGGTCTAATGGCATACATGGATGCTTGGAGAGGTGGTGTCAGCTGACCCAAGTGGCCTGACTGCTAAATGGTGGCACTGGTTTCTAGCCACCTTGGCTCATTCCAGATCTCCCCTTAGAAGCATGCTAGGTACCTTCTTGGATCATCCACATGATCCTGGATGGGGCCAGCCAGTTAGGAGTAGATGCCATGAGAGGCACCTAGGCTCAGGCTCTGAGAGGGAGCTGGTGGAAGGGTCCTACTGTGGGCTCAAGTCCAAGGGTCCTACTGTGGGCTCAAATCCATTTTTCTAGGTGCCAGGCAGAAGGGCATGGGATTGGTTCGTGTCAATGGAAGCTCTCCAATATTTGAGGCTTGAGCCAGACTTCATAGCTAGCTGGGCACTGAGGGGGGATGGCTTTTTCATGTCATAGTCATTTAACACCCTTTCTGGGAGTGGTCTCTTTTCCTAACATTTTGACTTTTAAAAACATTTTTATGTTTATGTGAGTTTTGTCTGCATGTATGTCTGCATACATGTGTGCAGTGACCTTGGCGGCTAAGAGGTTATGGGGACTGGAGTTATGGATAGTGGTGAGCGGCCATGAGGGTGCTACGAATGGAAGCTGGGTCCTCTGGAAGAGCAGCCAGTGCTCTTAACCTCTGAGCCATCTCATCCATCTCTACCTTTCATCCTTTAAGAGATGAGATGTCTCCCCCAGAAGAGGCAATGGCCCATTCAAGTGCCAACGAAGGGGAGGGAATGGTAAGTAGCCAAGAGGGCTCCACAGAACCATCTAGAGCTTCAAAAAGGGAAGAGGTGTCTACAATAGGATGGCCTTGGTGGGAATGGCCCCAAGGGGAAAGTGGGGCTGAGGGACCTCAGCTGACACATATACTGCCATCAGTCTGTGCAATGGTTTGTGGGAGAGTTACCTTTCAGTCACTGTAACAAAATGCCTGGGACAGCAAACTTGTAAGGAAGAAAGGTTTATCATGGGTCAAATATTTAGAAGTTTCAGATGACGGTCACTTGACCCTCCTACTGTGGCTACACAGATCACAGTGGTGGCATGGAGTGCTATCCAGGAAGCAAAAATGAGGAAGGAGCTAGGGTCTTCGTGTCGCCTTTAATGTCCCCTAGGATATGCCTCTAATGATATAACCACTTTCCATCAATTCCTGCTTCTTAAAGGTCCTACCACCTTCCATTGGTTCCATGTTCAGTGACCAAGCCTTTAACATGTAGGTCTTGGAGGGAACATTCTACATCCTTACTTTAACACTACTTTAACAGTTAACTGGTCCCACCCCATGGGTCAGGCCATGGCCATCAATTTATTCATTCAACAAACCTGCATATTCTAGGCACTGATCTGGGCATTAAGGATCCTCTAGTAGACCACCCGCTGAGACCAAGGCCTTAGGGGTTTAGCGGCCCTCTGGGAGCCAGTCTGGTAGAGCATGAGAAGGATCACGAAGATGGAGGATTAAACAGTCAAATGATGTAAATTACCAGAGGGTAGTGTGTGCTGTGCAAGCTTCAGGGTCTAGGGCACATGCAGAGGCACTGGGCACAGGCTGCTGCACCTGATAGGGGAAGAAGCCAGGTTCTACCTAGAGGACATGCTCCAAGTCAGAGCCCAGCAGTTCCCTGGGCAGAACACTCCGGGTAGTACAGTGAGCTGAACGGAAGGTACTGGAGTGTGGCCACATAGCGGTGTGAAGCTTAGAAGAGGTCAAGTGGCTAGAGAGTAAGGCTTGAGACAGAGGCTCAGAGACGCAACAGTGGCTCATAGCATAGGGCCCTATAAGTCCTGGCTCTCACTCTAGGCCAGTGGCTCTCAGCCTTCCTGAGCTGTGACCCTTTAATACATTTCCTCAAGCTGTGGTGACCCATCCACCAAAAGATTATTTCATTGCTACTTTTGTAACAGATTTTTTTGCATACATTTATGAATCGTAATGTAACTAGCGGTATTTTTCTGATGGTCTAAGGTGACCCCTGTGAAAGAGTCACTTGACACCCCCCCACACCCAAGGCACTGTGACCCACAGGTTGAGAACCACTGCTCCAGAGGCTTCTGCTGTGGGCTTTGAGAACCTGTGTTCTGGTTTTGATTTGGTGATTTTAGAATAGTGTAGCTCTGTTGGTGGCCTGCTTGTCCGGCATACAGGAAGCTCTAAATGAGGTCTACAGAACTGCCCAAAACTCAGCATGGTGGTACATACCTATCATCCAGTGCTTCAGAGGTAGAGGAGGAAGGTCAGATGTTCAGGGTCATTGTCCACTAGGTAATGAGTTGGACGTCAGCTTGAGCTACATGAGACACCGACTTAAAACACAAAACACAAGCCAATAACCCAACACTCAAAACTAGGATAATTGTAGACCATGCCACAGCAGAGATAGGATGAAGGCTTCCTGTGTCCCCATCACCCAGTCTTCCCTTTGTTACCGTCTTGTCTACTGCTATACAAAAGTAACAACTAGGGAACCAACACAGGTCTATTCCATCCCACCCAACATCTCCAGCATCCCCAGCGTCTCCTCGTGTCCCCCACATGCCACCCAGAACCTTATATTCTCATGTCACACACACAGTGGCTACTCCTTAGGCAAGCCTAGTCTTTGATAACCTTGGACCTTTTGGGTTGTAACAGGTTAGCTATAATGCATCATGTACCTTACTTTGGAGATTTTTCGGAGTGTGTGTGTGTGTGTGTGTGTGTGTGTGTGTGTGTAGTACTTTTGTGTGTGACAGAAAGTCCATGTGACTCATCACAGATGACATTAACCTTGACTACTGGTGAGATAAGACAGGCTAGGTATCTGTACTGTCAAGGTGCATGGCCAAACTCCCTTTCCATATGGCGTGCTTAGAAACGAACGCATGAAGTGCAGGCCACACTCCTGGAGGAGAGTTGCTTTTTAAGAGGTGACTACAGTCACTGTCCAGAGGCCATCATTACGGCAGCTCAGGATCAGATGCTGCTACCTTGCGGCCGCAAAGCTGGGTGCTGAACTCCATGTAGGTCATTGGCACATCCCTGTCTACCACATGATTCCATTGATTGCTTCCAGGACTGAGAGGGTGAAGCAGCCAAGGGTACCATAAAGTCCTGGCTTTGGACACACAGGCCTTCACACTGCCCTCTGCAAAGCTGAGAAGGTCTAGGGAGGAGACTGTCTCGAGAGACAAATGGAAACTTAGACAGGTTAGGCTATAGGCATGGTCCCTGGGCATGGACACGGGGTGAGATCACCAAGGCAGGGGTGTGTATGGGAAGAGAGAGAGCCAGGTGGGGTTCCAGGATGCTGTGACATCAGAGTTTGGACATCTAGAGAAGCCAAAGAGGGAGGTGCCAAGGCAAGGGGAGGCTACACAAGGAGAAGATAGTTAAGGGCTGATCACCAGCTCCACAGGGCCAGCCTGGTGGGGTACAGAAGTCCAAGCCTGAGGTAGGACCACAAGAAGGGAAGAGGGAAGTGGGGACAGGAGAAAAAAACAGCTTCCTCCTAAAGATGAAAGTTCTGTGTTATAAGAACAGCAAAGACATACAGGAGGTGGGGAGGGGGAGGGAGAAAGAGAGGGGCAGGAGCCGACTAGAAGTATCACAAGATTGGAGAAGCCACCGAACTCAATTCTACCACTGGGGGTGAGTACGCATGGAGGTGACAGGTATCTTAGTGATGTGTGCCACAGTGTCCTAAGGCTGCTTCACACCTCAAAGCAGCCAAGCACGGGAAGGAAGCACAGAATGGTAGGACCAAGGTTGGGCTGTCATATAAGACTCTCCTGGATGCCCCCAGAACCTGCTGAGTATATACGAGGTTCCCCACCACAGCAACCAAGAGGCATCCATGAAAGCAATCCAGCAAGGCTTGCTGTGAGCAGGGAGAGCTCTCCAGGAGGCTGCAAGGGAAACCTTAATCCTTGCTCATTCCACTGGCCCCACAAGCCCTGAAATGACAGGAAGAGACACCTTCTTCCCTCCTCAAGGCCTCTGGGAGGTACTTTATAAAACCTAAGTGCTCCAGAACCTCTGTCCCGAGGGCTCCACAGGCTAACCTCAAAACTCCCTGGGTTCTATCCTAAAAGTTGTACGTTCTTATGTGTGCATGAGTATTTCTGAGGAAAGGAGCCAGACGTTTCTGAGGACACAGAACCCTCAGAAGATAAAGAGGGACCTGCCAGCCACTGGGGGGTACACCAACACACATGTGATCCCCTAATTCTAATTTGGAAGCTCCCTGCTCCATCCCAGACACTGCAGAAAAGGGGAGGACCCCTCAACCAGCCATTCTGTCACCGCCCTGAATTTTGTCTCATCCCATGTCCCAAGAGGCTGCACATCCCAAGGGCAGTGTGCATGATTCTCCATATCTGGGTCACCGTCTGGGTCTCTGACTCACGGGGCTGCTTCAGTGCAGTCAGGATGAAGAGTGTTAGAAGAGCAGTCACGTTTGCTCATTTCCTCAAAGCAGCTGAGTGAGAGGCGGGGCGTGCACGTGGCCTGTGTACAACTGGTGGGTGGGTGTGTTTGTGTACAGTGGCATGTGTCCAAATGACTGAGGCATATGAGCACATGCGCTTGTGTGTGCATGTGTGCTCGTGTATATGTGGAGGTATGTGTTTGGTGTGTCAGAAGAAGGGGCAAGTGCCCCTGAGCAGTAATGTCCATAAGTGAAGAGAGACAGAAACATGGAAGATAGCGGTCCCCACATTTCAACTTCATGGACATGAGTTTTTCTTGAGAGAAAAGAACAAGATTAATCAGAAACACTGTACAACTTTTCAAAGGATGTGGAATCAGTCTTCGCTGTGGAGTGAAGCTGGACTTTACTAGAAACATGAGACAAATCTCTGCCTGACAGGGATCACACAGACGTATGTCATTTAAGAGATACCCACCTCCTGAGAGCTCAGAGGCTAAGTTACCGCCCAAGCTCACAAGCTTGGAGGGACATAAACGACTCGCTTTCTCCTAGAGGAAGGTAGGAGATTTAGGTTAGCACCTACTCTGTCATTCAATGCTGTGACAGTCCTGAGGGAAGCCCCCTCTCTGAGAACAAAACAAAACAAAACATCATATAGGAGGGCCCAGTCCATCTCAGAACCCAGAGCTTTCCTAAGAGGATGATGGTGGAGCCAAGATCCTCTCCACAGCTGGGCCAGGGTCTACTATGACCAGGGACTCTCCTTAGGGCCTCTTTGAGCTGTTTCCTGTGACTACCCTCCTGGATGACCAGAGCCCTGGGACAGTGTATAGGGGAAGCACAACACAGTCCTTGCTTGGGTCTATCTTCCGAGTCTGGTATTCTCTGCTCACATGGTTAGTAGAACATGCACCACAGAGAAAGGGGTCTAAGATCTGTCATTAGGAAACTGAGCTACAACAGCTCCTAGACTTGGTACCCTACAAATGACCCCGCCACAAGGGTCCCACATCACATGACTCAATTAAGGATGTTTCCTGTTCGATGTTAGCTCTCAAGGATCCATCCACTCTATCTGTACCTATGCCCTCAGGACCAGATCCTTGCCATCTTTGCTCTTCTGTCCCCTTAGCCAACATCTGGGATATGCTACCAGAGGCCAGGGACAGAGAGGGCTGTCTTCTGGCTTTGGGCTCAGACTACTTCTTGGGCTGGACCTGCTTGGGAAGGAAGAGCAGGCATCCTCCTCGTCTAGTGCTGCCGGTCATAGAGAGTTTAAGTACCGAAGACCCCTCCCCCCATCTCAGGAGGGAGCCCACATTACCCATCAGCCACCAGGGAAGGCTCCCCACAGTACAGTTGTGAATTAAACATACAGCCTAATGAGTTGATTTTATTAGTTTGCAAACGCATTGAGAACTCGTTATCAAAATAAACATCAATTCCTTTCACCCCTGCCGCAGCCTCTTCAAGCGAGGGAAGATAAACACAAATACACAGCGGCCAGCCGTGACCTGGATGTGTGCGGGGCTACAAGCTAGATAGGAAGGTCCCATAATCCCTCACTGTCCCATGGGCCCTGTTAGGGTAGAGTGTGAAGGGGGCCAAGAATGGGTCTTTGGAAGATCACGATATGGTCAATGATAGTAGGATGGCCCTACTTCTCTGGCTCAGGTCCCCTCCCTTCAGCCTGGTCCTTGTATGGTATGGAAGTATGAGCCAAAGGAGGAGATGGATATATAGACACAGCAGACAAACAGCAATGATGTCAAGAACACGACAATAATAACAACAGCAACAATAGCTGGCTTCTCCATAGGCGGCAGCTCAGGGCTGTGCACCAAGACTATTTTGTGGGCAAAGTGATGCCACCTGATACAGACATGCTGAGGTTTGCCTGTCAGGGGACATGGGGCAGCTGGCCCCAGGGATTTGTTAGTCAGGCCCCTGCAGAGTTGAGTGAAGGCGGCCTAACCATGGTACAATCCTGCAAAGACTTCATAATCCTGGGGCCAAGCAGGGGGCAGGAAGATGGACAAGGTGACCTTTGCAGGAGCCAGTGCTCTCTGTGGCTCCATGCCTGGTCTCCCTGGAGACACCAATGGTGGCTGCTCTCTGTCCTGTCCCTCCCCTCCCCCACTCTCCAGGTCCCTGGCCCCGGGCCCCACAGGGAGGGATGGTTCCAGGCTGGCAGAATCATCCGGGAAGCTGGTCAGACAGGGACAGTATTGTCACGCTCTGCAGTCTTTGCTGCCTTTGGAGAAAGGTTGTTCTAATCCCATTTCATCCGCTTTCCATGGCTGTCAGCTGTTTGCAGGCGTGGGGAAGGCCGGTGTCTGAAATCGGAGCTATTGTGCGGTCCCCTCCTCTCACATGTGCTCATCCATCCATCATGTTGTCCTGGACCCTTTTGTTGGCTGGCCAGGCCCCTGCCAGTGGCATCTTCCCCCACCCCACCCCCACCCCCAGCTGCCCCACCTTCCCTTCTATTTTGGGCTACAGCAGGCCAGGCCTGGGATGCATCAGCCAAGTCCCCTGGGAGGAAGAGAGGAGGAGAGGAGGGGTAGGGGAGAGGGACGGGCCTCTCAGATTCCACCGGGAAAGACTTAACTAAGGTCCGGAGACTTGCTGCAAACCACAGAAGAGGTAAAGAGTATCTTGGAGAATAAAAGAATCTCTGCCCTTAACCAAACACACCCCACAATGCACAGTACAGCCCACACAGGTAGCCAGAGTGGACCACATGCCTGCCAGGAGTTTCTGTAGAACCTGAAGCCTACTTTTAATACTTCGCTAGCCAGAGAGTTCTAGCAGTTAAAAAACAAAACAAAACAAACAAAAACAAAACCAGAAAAGAGGGGTTGGGGGTGCAACTCAGTTGGTAGAACACTTACCTAAGGTGGACCTGGGTCCAATCCCCAGCACCTCAGAAAGAGGCATGGTGTCACATGCCTGTAACCTCAGTACTCCAGAGGTAGAGGCAGATGATCAGGAGTTTAAGATAATTCTTGGCTACACAGTGAGTTTGAGAACAGTCTGAACTATATGAGACCCTGTTTCAAAAGGAAGTAGAGGAGGAGGAGAAAGAGGAAGAGGAGGAAGAGGAGGAAGAGGAGGAGGAGGGAGAGGAACAGGAACAGGAGGAAGAGGATGAAGAAGAGGAATGAAGGAGGAGGAAGAAGAGGAAGAGGAGGAAGAAGAGGAAGGGAAGAGGAGGAAGAGGAAGAAGAAGAGGAATGGAGGAGGAGGAGGAGGAGGAGGAGGAGAATAAAATGAGCAAACCCACTGCCCCCATCTCTTGGTGTGCAAGACACAGGAGATAACTCTCTGTCCACTCAGCCTCTCTGGTCTTTGCCCTCTCTAGAGTCTCCCCGCCTCGCCTACATTCACTGCACTAATTTATGCTCCTGGGGTGAGGTTTCCAAGCCTGGCATTGCTTTGGGCCTTTCCAACCTTTGCTCAGTCTGGAGTGTCTCTTGCATTCCCCTGCAGTCCTGTGCCTAGTGATGTGGCTTCACAGTACAGCCCAGAGAGGCACATAGAGCAGACCACATGCTTGCCTAGGGGTTCCTAAAGAACTTGGAGCTAACTTTTCCCACTGGGTTAGGCATCCTGGATTTTCCTAGTATCTCCTGTGCCCCACTAGACTGGACTGTAAGCCTAGGCTGGGCTGGAGGTCGGTACTGAGACAAGACGTCACAGGCATCTTTAAAAGAGAGCTCATGAAGGCCACTCCTCAGTTGCTGCACGCGTCACGCCTGGTGTGGAATAACTGTTCCCCAAGTAGTGGTGTTCTGTCGTTATTCTTCTCATCGCTGGCCTTGATTGTATTTTCCAGCCCCGTGAACCGTACCAGAACACAAGAAGCATGCGTCTGGTGTGAGGGCTAGCGGCTCTCGGATGTGGGATTGTGTTTTAGGGTCTGGGGGAAGACAGAGCAGGGGACAGCCTTATTATCTCTAGCTTTACCACCCACCCATTTTTGCTGCTGCCGCCACTGCCGCCACACCCCAGGCTTCACTGTGAGAGCGCTGTTCTTTCCCTTTACCTATGATGACACTTTCCACAGTCCAAAAATAGCACATGGAAAATTCCAGAAATAATTCATAAGCTTAAAATAACTTTTATATAGAATATGTGTTGCTAATACTGGGTTATTATGCCTAAATGATAAGTTAGACCATCATGGGTGTGGAGGTATAGGGAATATATCATATGGCGGACCTGGTGTTGTCTGCCAAGTGCCTTACAGCTAAAGGGCGATGACTGTAACTTATCTGAGATCGCTAAACCCGCTCCCGGCAGAACAGAGGCCAGATGCAGTGCATTACCTGCGGCCCACTGCCCTCCTGCCAGGAGCAGAGTGCACGAGGAACCCAACGATCATGTGAGGCGCTAGGGATTCGGAGTTCTGTGCAGAGTGCTTAGAGAACATTTCAGATGAGGCATATTGTCTCTGTTCACTGGAAATGATGGAAACCCAGATACCATCCTAAGCTCTACTGTGTGTTCTGTTCACCATGAACCTGATGGTCTGCCAGAATGGACATTTCACCATGAACCTGATGGTCTGCCAGAATGGACATATCACCCAGGTTCTGGAGTGAATACCTCCTCGCCCCCCAGAATACCACGTGACTGCTCCTGGGCAAACTGACCTCAGGGTCCTGCCTTTCCAGTCTGCCTTCAGCTGTCCCGGGTCCAGCCTGCCTTCGGCTGCCCCGGGTTTCCAGTCTTCCCCACCTTCCCTATCCTTTCCTTTACTCTCCCGAGCTAAGCAAACTCTGGCACTCCACAGGTCTCTCCAACAGGAGCCACACAGCTTCAGCAACCCCAGGCCAGAATGTTATACATACTCACAGACTCACTGTGGACATTCTAGAAAGTAGAGGCAGACTGGCCCCAGGCCTTCTGGGTTGTCTCTGTGCTCTTAGGCCCTAAGCATGCGTCCTTTATTTGTAGAGTTGCTTTGGTTCACTCTCTCCACTGAATTAAGACATAGTAATAGGTCCATTTTCTGGAATAATGGAATTTTCACCCTAGCTGTTGAGGCTGGGATCAACAAATATTCTATATTGCTCGTTAAGAGCCTAGCACACCTAAGCACTACAAAGAAGTTACAACTCTACAGGCCAGGCCTAGAACGGTGCCCAAGATCTAGGGTAGGGGTTCTGTGTAGGTGCTTTTTCCAGAACTGCAATAGGACACCTCAGGAAAGATGGGACTCCAGGGCTCAGAGCCCAGTGGGACAGCTGGGAATGGAGGGAGAGGGAGGGCGGTGAGCAGAGACTCCATTCTCCCTAGGAAGCTGGGCAGAAAGGGAGGCAGCATGGGAGTTAGAATTTTCACATGCCTACGCCTGGCAGCCTGGCATGGGAGAGACAGTTGGCAATGTCTACTGAATGAACAGAGGAACAAATGACCATGAGGGAGGGCACACTTGTGGGCCAGATGGCTGGCTTCTGTGAGGTGAAGGGCACTGCAGAGAGGTATGAGTGTGCGTGCTTACGATCCCGTGTGTGTCAGAGGTCAACCTCAGATGCCATTTCTCTGGCATATCTACTTTTGAAACAGGGTCTTTTTGTTGGTCTGGAACTCTGTCCATCTGTCTTTCCCTTCCCAGCACAAGGCATGCGCGCGTGTGTGCGTGTGTGCGTGCGTACTACAACACTGAGACTTTTTTAAATGCAGGTTCTTCACAATTCTGCAGCAAGCACTTTTTCAACTCCAGACTGACTTTATGCTCTGAGTTGAGATACAACAGTCAATCTTCCTTTCCTGGGGTGGTTTGAATCTCAGTCTAGGGCAGAGGGAGGACCTGACTGGTCTCGAAGCCCTGGTAATGTGGTGAGGAGGGGAGACCATGCGCCTGACCTATAGTCCATGCGCCTGACCTATAGTCCATGCGCCTGACCTATAGTCCTTATCCCTTGGGCTACAGAGTGTACCCTGTCCCACTCATCCAGGTATGGGGATCTAGGGGCTGTGCCATTTGCAGCCTCCTGAATGATGTTTCCAGCCCTCCTCCATGGCAGCCCCCTCTCTGGGTGAATTAACTGGCTCTCTTGAAATCATAAATAATTAGTAAGTCCATCCCTGGTGCCACTTAACAGTTTATGTTTTCAAAGCACTTTATGCCCATTAACCAAAGCCTCCTTGATCTACCTCCTGGAGAAAAAGGATAACGACCAGAGGGAGCCCTGGAGCCCTTGGGAGTCATCTCTTCCACTTCCTTGCACCAGGGAACGAGTGAAAACTGACAGAACCTAACCAGTGAGCAGCCCTGGTTGGGACTGTTTCAGGGTCATACTCAAAACCCAACAGAACAGAAGAGGTGGGGCCAGCCAGGCTGCTTAAAGGGGTTGCCAGGAGTGAATAAGAACAGGAGGGGCCTCAGAATGTGGACCAGGAAGAGAACAGAAAAGTACATTGTGGGGGCTTATCTGGGGCACTTTGGAAAGACCAGCAACCAATAGACATATCTTCTTACCTGCAAGTAGGGAAAACAGCTGTTTTGTAAGCAAAGCCTTTTCATTAGGCTGCAAATAGCACCCCTCTGACACTTAGGGATATCTAGCTGAATTAGCACCCCTACTTTGTCCTGGCCACATTTCAAATGTTGCTTCTGGCTTGGAACAGAAATGCCAAGGTGCCACTCCTCTCGGAAAGAGAGAGAGAGAGGGATCAGTGGGTCTGTGAATTCATTCATTCACTGTCATCTAAATGAACCCACCCAAGTGTGCCAGACAAAAATCACAGAGAGATCACCCATTTGCTGTTTTACTGTTGAGGACGCTCAGAATTCGGTGAGGTGCCACTGAAAGGCTGTGTGATCAAGGCACAGCTGAGAAACCTCTGAACTGAATTCAAATCCCCCCTCCCTGTGCAATCTACAGGCTGCTGAGTCCCTGAGAGCAGAGGGACCCTCGAGCAGAGGGGACCGAGGGACAGGCACAGGTAAGTTTCATACCCTCCTCTACACTACCATTCTTACTATGAGCCATGGAAGCAATGGTGGACCAAAGGGGACAGACGGGTGATGGTCAACCTTTGCATACCCAAGCGACACCCATGCCAGGAACCATCCATAAACTCTGCACCAAATGCCAAAAGGTCACTGATGGAAGGCACAAGATGAGGCAGGCCGACACGGGAACAACTTTGTTCTCAGAAGTTAGTACGATGTTTTCACCACTTTGAACTGGAAGGCAGGTTGATATCGGCACAGAAAGCCACATTTGCAAGGGAGAAAACTGTATTAGTGAGAACAGTGTAGCGCCCCCTGAGGGAGAAACAGAAAACAATTGGCTGAAGCAAGAGCCCAGAAACAAAGCTCTACAACCGCAGCCGCTTACAACTGATAAGGTGGTCAAGAAATGGAAGAAAAAGTCTCTTTAATAAGTGGGTGGGGCTTGTGTTGCTGGAAATGATACACACAGGAAAGAGAAAAGGAACCCAGAAGTTATCTCACAATGGATCAATGTCCAGACTAGAAAAGGATCTTCCACAGAAGAGAATATTCACGAGGCATAGATCTGACTCGGATTTAATGTAGCAGCTCTCAGCTGTGGGGTGCAACCCTTTGGAGGTCAAATGACCCTCTCACCCGGGTTGCCTATGACTGTTGGGAAACAGATATTTACATTAAGATTCATGACAGCAGTGAAATCACAGTTATGAAGTAGCAACAAAAATAATGTTCTGGTCGCCACAGCATGAGGAACGGCATGAAAGGGCACAGTGTTAGGAAGGCTGAGAACCGCTGCCCTGGTGGCTTCAATATGTAAAGAACTTTACAACAGCAAACCCTATGTACTCAAAAGAAAGAAAGGGCTAAGGAGGTGACTCCGCAGTGGAAGTGCCTGACCCGCAAACAAGATGACTGGAGTTCAAATGGCCAGCATCCATGTAAGTGCCCAGTGGGCACAGCAGCAGAAACAGGGGGTTCCCAGAGCAAGCTGGCCAGAAAAACTGGCCACGGGACAACCTCTGGGTTTGACTGAGAGACCCTGCCTCAAAGAATAAGTCGGAAAGAGCAGTGGGAGAAGATTCCCAACATTGTCAACCTCAGGCTCACACACACACACACACACACACACACACACACACACGTGGATACACACACACGTGGATACACACACACTTGGATACACACACACACACACGGATACACACGGATACACACACGAGTGTGCACTCGTGAGCACACACACATGCATACACATGCATGTATGCACACATGCTCACTCACATGCATACACACATGTGCACATGCACACACATGCACTTTCACATGGAAAAGCATCCCACATGTATGAATACACATGCATGCATCAAAGTTTCCTACACATTAAAACAAAAAGGATGAATAGAAATATCTCCAGAGAGGCCGTACAAATGGCTAACTAACAATCATGTTAAAAGTGGAAACATCATTGCTCACTGGGAAGCAAACCATCAATCCACGCCTGTGACCTGGAAGCAGAACCATTTGAGAAGGAGGGAAAGCATCAGCAAAAGGGCAGAGGCACAAAGGAGGGCAGTGGGGAAGGTGGGTAGATTGATCTTTAAGTCCATAAACTAATATTAAAAAATCAAACCCACTGTGGGGTACCACTGCATACCCACCAGGAGAGTTACAGTCAAGTGGAAAATGCTTAAGAGTTAGCACGAAGATATAAAACTTTACACACTGCTGGTGAGGATGTAAAAAGGTGGAAGGACAGAACAGATTCCCAAAAATTGTCCTCTGATCTTCACATACATGCTGTGACATGCACACGTACGTGTGTGCGCACGCACGCATGCGCGCACACACACACACATACACACACACTCACACATATCCTACACATACACAAGCAATACATGAAATAGATTAAATATAAACATTGTACAGATGTGGTATAGCTGGTCCACTGCAAAGCAAGCCGTATCTAGATACATCACGGTGAAACTCCTAAGAACCGGTGATTAAGATTTGCAAAGGGGACGAGGGATTGTATGTCCTTCAACCACACACCCTGCATGTCCCAGCAACAGAACCAAGCGGGGTGGGGGTGCGGCACAGACACGGGGGGGGGGGGGACCTAGCCATGTGGTCCTTTGATTCTGCATCTCTCACCCCTTCATCCTACGCTGTGCAGGGAATGCTGTGCTCCACATTCCCAAACTTCAGAAGCCTTTTCCAGCCTCGTTCCAGCTCAGCCACGGGCTAAAGTACTTTTCTCCCTGTTGAGCAGAGGGGTCAACCAAAGGGGAAAAAGTCTTTTTATCTCTGGGTTGACAGAAAGTCAGCAAACACGCTGGACCCGCCCCTGTGCCCTACTGCGTCTGTGTGTCTGTGTAGGCAGATCCCCCAGCAAGGCAGCCGCAGCCTCCCTGACCTGCAGGCTGACCCTCGGGATTACACGGGCTGGAATTGTTTTCATGTGTGGGACAAGCTTCCTGAGCCCTGGGTTGAGGGGCAAATCCTCAGTCTTCCCCCTCCTTCCCTTTGCTTTCCTTTCCCTCTCAGCCTGTTAGTGTTTTAGTGGGAGGGAGGCAGAGAGTACTACAGCCCAGGCAGAGTGAGTGGCTTGCTCTGCCTACCACCTCCTACCCCTGATGGGAATCACTGGAACCCCCTCTCACATCAGGACCCTAGAAGAACTGTATAAAAACTCTTGGCTCCAGGAAGGTCCAAGAGGGATGCTTGGTACCCCAAGCCTGCATGGGTAGAGCTTGGCAGGTCTGTGTTCTAGCTTTGCAGAGCCTGGCCCCATCCTTGCAGGGACCCTGCATCCCTACTGTATCCACCCTGCTTTTACTGATGTCTCCAGGTCTCAGCTCCTATGGTGGTCTCCAAGCCTCAGATACTAGCCTGCATCTCTAGGTCCTAACGACAATGGATCTTCCTGTTCCCAGTTCAAATGTCCCATCTTCCTGTCTCCTCCACGGGGTGCCATCTCTTCCCATTTGGATAGTGTTTCCCATCTTAGCTCTACTTATTTAACACGTATTTATGTCATGCCACCCGTGAGTCTGCACCTCTCCTAGGAACTTTTGTAAAATTATTCAGTCCTCATGGACTGAGTGCCACCACCCCAGGGTATGGGTGTGGAAATGCCAAAGGCCATCGACAGAGTCTTGCTTTGGGGTTCTTATGCTACCCATGAGCTCAGTGGCTCTCAACTGCTTTCAAACTGAAGCCTTCACAGCAGGCTGGTGGGGGGGGAGGGGCCTTTCTGTCCAGGCTCTGAGAGTATGAGAAGAGGTAGGTGAAGGAGGGTAGCCGGGGAAACTAAGATGGTACCCTAGCCAGCTGCCTACTCTTCCTTCCCTGCTCTGCAGGGGTGAGATGGGTGGGCGCACTCAGGCCTGACTGCCTCGGGGGCCAGCTCTTCCGAAGCCCCCAGACCTTGCTCCCCTCGGCAGCTCCCCTCTGCCTGTGGCTCCAGGCTGGCTGTTTAATGCCTCTCCACAGCACTCTAGTGAACTGCCCTTAAATAAAAGATGGCTCCTACGGAGCTCTCCGTGCAGGCCCCTGGAGAATTTGGGGGTTTGTTTATTTAAGAAGCGATTCTTTCTCAAGTCCTTCTTGAGACTTGACCAGAGCCGCCCCTCCCAACCCATCCCTGCAAACAGCCATTAACAAAACCGAGGCCTTTGGGAAGCTTCTCCTCCGCAAAGGGTTGGGCTCCAGAACCCCCCACCCTGTTGTTGATAAGGTCCTCCATGCTGGGGCGTGAGACAGAAAACTGGGCTTCCAAACACAAGCGTTAACTGTGACACGTGCCTTTCCCCACATATTCCGGGAAGGCAGGTAGAGCTGGCCGCTGGACTTTGAGGTCTCTAGGATCCTAAAATAGCCACAGCAGTGAGCCAGCTCAGGGGCTTCCCGGACTCTGATGAGCACACCTGCCACCTGGGGATCCAAAGTGGATGCTGCTCATCAGGGCTGGGCTGGGGGGCCCCATTTTCTGCATTTGGGGGCAGTCTGCTGATTGCTTCTGCTGCTGGCGCGAGCAAGACTCTCAGCCACACCACAGGATAGAAACCACGAGAACCCAGTGACCTAGCTTCACCTGGGGGAGGCACAGCCCGCATGATCAAAGGTTCAGAGCACCCACTCCATGTCATGATTGGAGACAGGGGGACAATCTATCTGGCCTTGAGAAATCTCCCTAAACCCCCTCAATGATCAGCCTTCATCTGAGGCTTCTTATCTTCTGAGTGTTCCCCAATAGTGTTTTGTTTTGCTTGAACTCAGGCTAGAGTAGAAGTCTTTGGGTCACTGAAGTGTGTCTTTGGAGGGATATGGGAACATGAAATGAACGGTTTTACTCTGCCACACGTCCCACCTCTCCCACCCCACCCCTCCCCCCTTCATTACTCAGTGCCTTATCACGGGTACTCAGGCAACAGGGGTCCGGCTGATCACATATGAAAAGTTCTGAAACTAGAAGCCAAAGTCAACCTTCTGTCTTATTAGTTATCCAGAGTCTGTCCTAGTCAGGGACAGTTGAGTACCTGTCCCTCTTCAGAGCAGAGGCACCTGAGGTGGGGTGAGCTGAGGGCATCTTGCTGAGGTACCACAGTGACCAAGCAGCAGGGCAGAGTTCCCTTCTGGAATATTCGAAGGTGGAGAAGCCTGTGACTTTTTGTATCTGGCCTCTCGTGAGGTGAGGAGCCAGAGGCAGAGAGAGAAAGCATCGCACACTGGACAGGACCAGACACGCAGGCACCCGAGCCTTAGCCCCTGGCTCTCATTCCCTGGCATCTTGTGTGAAACTAAAGATAAGCACAGGACATTCCCAAGCTTGCTTACCATTCCTTAGTCATGACTTACCCTCAGGGTCTGTGACAAGGGTCCCCTTACCTTGCCATCCAGGAAGAGCAAGCAGGGTCCAGAAATGGAATAACAGAAAAACAAGTACTCGGGCAACTGAATCTCCAGAGTATGAAATTGCTCCAAGGAGAGGGGAGACGTCTACCATCCCCACCACCCCTGACTAGGCAGACATGGTAGACCCTCTTGGGCAGGGGACTGGTGTGGTCACTCTGGGCTTTTGGTTTAAAGCTCCCTGACATCATCTTAAAATTCATAACCATTTCCCAGCAAGGGGCCGCATTTCCATCTTGTGCCAGGCCCTGCAGATGAGGAGGCTGGCCTGCCCTGCCAGTGAGCTAGCAGACAGACCCTCTTCTAAGGCATCTCTCATGGAGCCGTGACTGCGTAAGCACTGAGCCAGGCAGAGAGAGTCTGTGGAGCTGGCTGCCGCTGGCCCAGGAACCCATGAGAGCCATAGGCCTGGACTCCAAGGAAATCAGAGAGAGGGGAGAGAGCAATAGAGGATGGACAGGGGAGTCCTTGTCCTCTAGGTTGGTCTGCAGTAACAGACTAACCAGGTTGTAAAGGCTGGGTTATTGGGTGGGGAGATAAGCGGGGAGCAGTTGTCTCAGGGCCTTGCCTCTCTGAGGAAACCTCCCTGAACAAGCCCCAAGGGCAGGGTGGATGGACACAGCTATACCAGACTGTCCAGGTCCTGGTGGACTCTCAGCCAAGCCCTTCATTTCCCTTTTGGGACTGGCCCAAGGGGAAGGGACAGGCCAAGTGGCTATGCTCTGGCCTGGCGGTCCCAACTGTGGGGGAGGGGATGTTCCCTCACCCCCATCAGGAACTCATGCCAGACATTCACCGCTCAGGGGCCTCGTTCCCAGGAAACAGGTGCTGGCACTGGGCGCAGCTGAGGGAGGAATGTGAGCTTGTGGCAAGGCAGGGTGGGGAGATGTTTCCTCAGCCCGGACATTCTAGGAAGCAGTGGGGCAGGGAGCTGGGGTCATCTGGAGACTGGGGCAGAGTAGGAGGTCTCACTCAGGAAGCTTGGTCTAAGTTAGATGCTAAGAACTTAGTGTACCTGAACTGGAGATAGAGTAATGAGTGTTTCATTGGGGGTCCCTTGTGTGTGTGTGTGTGTGTGTTAATGTATGCATGTATGTATATGTATGTGTGTATGTGTGTATATATATGTATGTGTGTGTGTATATATGTGTATGCATCTTTATGTGTGTGTATATATATGTGTGTGCATGTGTGTATGTGTATATATATATATATATATATATATATGTGAGTGTGTGTATGTGTGTATATATGTGTGCATCTATGTGTGTGTATGTGTGTGTTTATGAGTATGTGTGTGCGTGCATACATGCACACAGATATCTCTTCTCAAGAGTCAGCCAACCTCCCTGCTTTTTGAGCCAGACTCTCTCACTTGGCCTGGAACTGACCACATAATCCAGCCTGACTGGCTTACAAGCTTTAGGGGATCCCCTGTCTCTGCCTCCCCAGCACTGGAGGAGCACATTCCACTGTGTCCAGGCTTTCACGGGGGTTCAGGGGCAGGAACTCAGGTCCGAATGCTTCCACGGCAAGCGCCTTACCAAACGAGTCATCTCCCAGCTCTGTTGAGGGTCTATTCAGTGGATAGCTCTGCCTCCTGTGTGTGTGTGTGTGTGTGTGTGTGTGTGTGTGTGTGTGTGTTTGTGTGTGTGTATGCTTCCCAGCTGCAGCCAAGAATGAGGCTCTGGGAATGTTTTCTCCACCAGTGGGTGACTCAGGAGGACCCTTGCCTTTCCTGTCCCCCCTCTGCCCACCTCTAACGAGATGACATTCCCATGGACAGCCTATAACTTGGTGGCTCTGGCATAGGCTCCAAAGAGAGCCCAGTAACACTGCTGCATGGGTGAGCAGTGAGTTTTCAGTATCTTCTACACCAACTTGACTGGCCCGCTCTGCTCTTGGGGGTTGCAAGGGCGAATCCAGGAGTACATGAGGCTAGGAAGGATTCGGGGGAGGGGGGTGCTGGAGAGCAGGAGCCGAGCACGCAGGACAGCCACCACCGAAATTTACCCCCAGATGAATCTGTTCTGTTTTCATTTTTTTATCTCTAGAGTCAGAATTCACCTTATAGATTATATAGTGCCTTCCCAGCACCTTTCCTCTCGGGGGCATGAAAAAGCATAGCATGTCTTATAGTTGACATGTCCTGAATCAGAAGGGCCAGTGATGACGGCCATGTTGGCAGTAACGGTTCTGTCATATTGCATGTTTCAGTTTGCACTGACTGACATGTGAACTGAACTTTTAGAGTGATCTGTGCTGGGGTACACATGTGGCGACCCCTTCCCAGATTTAAAGGACAGGAGGGACCAGCACAAGGTCACAGGCGCAAGCCACATAGGCTGGATGAGTCTCAGTAGTGATGTTTAGGGAAATCCCAGGTATACACAAACAGGCCAGAAATGTTGCTAGGTGTGCTAGACTCCAGCACTAAACCAGACACTCCTCCTCCAAAGCCTCTGTATGTGAGGAAGTTCACTCATGTGCTTTAAACCTACATTTAACAGATGGGGGAGCAGAGGCGTGCCTAATTTAGTTAGGGTAAATCAGGCTCTTGAGTGGCAGAGCTAGGCTAAGTTACAGACTGGTTATGGGAATGTGGCCTCTTTAAATTGGGTGGGAGACAGGAGGGGCAATGATCCTGAGCCATCCATGGGTGGAGAACACAGACCCAGAGCCTAATGCTTGGGATGGTTCCTGAATCTATTTGCTCACAGGCTGGGTGACTTTGAGCAAGTTTCTAGAGCTCTCTGTGCCCCCATTTCTTGATTCATATTATGGGGCTAACATATCTCCTCACACGGGGAGGGTCTAAGCAGGGAAGTCAGATAAGGCATTTGGAAGAGTGCCTGGTGGGGTGGCAAAGGATGCCGATGGGACCTATTCTCAGTGCACCCTAATTCTGGGAGTCCCTGGATGTGAATTATGTGGGAGAATGCAGGGTTCTCTGAGTTCTGCTCTGGAGCCTCATGTATCTGGGGCTAAGCTTTGGGGTGACAGAGGGAAACCTAGGAGTGTCCATCAGGAGCCATGAGCTCCACCACTAAATCACAGGGCTTCTAAATTTTTTTTGTTTTGTTTTGATTTATTTTTAAAGGTAGTTAGAGCAAGAACTAGTCATTGATCTGTAGTTCCCCCATGACCTAATTCTGCTGATGTCCCCATATTGCCCAGGGGACGGGCCAAGGAAGAGGGACCAGAGAAGCCTTAGTCCTGCTTGGCTGGTTGGCTCCCAGACTAGAAAACCAGAGTGTGGATCCTATAAAGAGGGCTGGCAACCTCCAAAACCAGAAACCTAAATAAACCCTTTTGTTTGTTAAGTTGATTAGCTTGGGTATTTTGTTATAGCACTGGAAAACTAACACATTATGAGCAAGAACTTTCTGAGGAAATGAAGACCAAGTTGCACCTTACCCAAGTACAAGACCACAGACCTTAGGGTTCAGGTGTTAATAAGCCAGGCTCTGCAACGGAAGCAGACACAGTCTATCCAGATAGAAGGGACTTAGTCACAGCTATAACATCTCTGCTCTGGTCAAACTTCTACACTAGGCCTCCTCAGAGTTTGTCCCAGCAAACTCTGAGGTGTCCCTGGGCCAACACCAGGGTCAGAACTTGTTAGAAATGCAGCATTCTAGGCCCTACCTCTGACCTTCTGGGTTTGAAACTCTGGGAATGGGATCCTGAAAAAGCCCTCTAAGGGATCCTCCACTCCCAGCCACTCTCATAACCAGACAGGTGGCTCCTGAGGAGGCTGCAGAGAGAATGGCACAGCCTCACCTGCTCCATCCTGTCTGCTCCAGTCTCCAGGGCCTGGCACCATATCAAGTCTGAGCGCCCTCCCTTCTCCTGTTCAGAATCTATGAGCTCCATCTTGGTCCTGTCTGGACTTAGCCAGGGGCCCTCAGGTTCTTCCCCAGAGGAGAGGGAAAGAGGCTGAACTGGAAGCCTGTTCTCCACACTCAGTGCTGGGCACTCCGAGTTTCTGGAGACACAATGCATTCTAACATTACAGGCGAGGTGGCAGGACAGGGGGTGTGAACAATAGGCCATGTGTTCCCCCACGCCTTCCTTCAGGCTGTTCTAGAACCAGGGCTACATCGGGAGGCTGAGCCATCAAAAGCAGCCCTCTCCAATGGCTGGTTCTGTTTGCCTCTGCTCTGGGCAAGCATCCCCTCCCTTTCTTCCTGGTGTTGTCCATCTTCCCTTTTACCTCATAGCTTCCAGAACTTTCTAGGGTCTCCATTCAGCACAGTTTAAGGAGAAAGACATTCAATGCCACCCCCCACCCCAGCCCCATGCCAGTCCTTTGCTTCTTAGGCCAAGGGGGATGGGCAGTGGACAGAGTTCTCTGGCACCTGAAGCCCCAGCCTGCAGCATCCCTCTCTCGGTGGCTGCTTTCTCTTCATTACTCCAATCACATCAACTCTGACAGGCGCGTATTTATTACTGTCCTGACGACAGCCATTTCTCACCCAGTGATGCGCAGACTGATAATGAGCTCGGAGCAGAGCTAATGAGGAACTCCCCCGGCCCTCCCTGGCAGCCTGGCCTGAGACTGCCCATCTGCCAACCCCCAGGAAGTAGAAACCACACCCACGCAGGGAGAGAAGACTGAACAGAGAAGTTCTGGGTCATAATGTTGAGCGGAGCTCTATGTTGCCCACAGAGAGGAGGGAGAAGACAGAGGTGATGGGTAGTAGGCATAGTCTTGTTCCTTTCTGGCTTCCAAGACCTTGTGCCAGGGCAGCAAGAGACAAACAATGGTGCTGGCCAGGCTGGCTGCCAGGCAGAAACTGGGAGGCTGGACTGACATTTTGGGGGTCTGGTTCCCAAAGCACAGAATGTCCAGAGAAGTCAGGAGTAGACCAGGATGGAAAGAGAGCTCAGTCAGTAAAGTACATGCCTTGCAGGTATGAGGTCCTGAGTTCAATCCCTAGAAACACATATGAAAATGCTGGGCACAAACTTGTAATTCCAGTGCTGAGGAAGCAGAGACAGGTGGATCCTCTAGGCTCACTGCAGGCCCCTGTCTCACAAACAAGAGGGACAGCTCCTGAGCAGCAACACCTAAGGCCTCGCTACATGCTTACACACATATTTGTACATGTACCCATATGAACATAAAAGCACACACATGTGCATCATGTGAACATGCATACATATACATGTGCAGATGCACTAACATGAACATGCATGCAAACACATGTGCATGTGTACCTATATGAACATGTGTGCACATACATGTATACCATATAAACATGCATATACAGGTGTTCAAGCACACCCATATGACCATGCATGGACACACATGTGTCCATATGAACATGTGCACACACATGTGCACTATATGAACATATATGCATATGCATGTGCAAGTGCACACATATGAACATGTATGCATATACATGTGTGCAAGAACACCCATATGACCATATATGAGCACACATGTGCACGTGAGTCCATATGAACATGCACACATGTGTGCACCATATGAACATGTATAGACACACATGTGCACATGCACTAATATGAACTTGAATGAACACATATCTGCATATGCATTAGGAACAGATGGATGACAGAGCCATGTTAGAAGCACTTGGCTAGTGCTGGCGGTCCAGGCAGAGCCCAGTGCTCAGAGCTAACTCAGGGAGGAAACTACAATGAAAACTGTGTTTTGCCAGAAGATGGTCTTCTCTAGGAGACAAATTCAAACATGCCTCAGAGAAGCTACATGATAGGCTGTTATCGGCTGTGCTTGTCTTAGGGTGAATATTTTTACTGCATCTTTTCATAAAATCTCAAATTTATGTGAGTAACTTTCACATTTGCCCTTCATTTAGACCAATAAGAAAGTTGGCCAGAAAATATTAATGTTGCCAGCACCGAAGTTCTAGAGCTCCCTCTCCCTGAGGAGAGTCTGTGAGGCCTCCTCACTGGCTCCAAAAGCTTCTGCAAAAATGCTTCTGATTGGCTACTTCAGTCTCAATCAAAATGAGTAAGGAGGGGCCAGGCGACAAGCCCTCCAGTGGCCTGGGGCACCTGTCAGGGATGCTAACCTGATGCCAAGCCCTGGCAGGTAATTACCCTGGCCCACAGTCAGCTGTGTGACTCGATTGTAACCTTCAGAAGGTTACAGAAATTTTGAATGAAACTGGTTGAAATAGATACATCAGGTACTTTAGAATTTTCTGGAAGATGTGACCCAAGAAATCATCTAATTTGAGTTTTCCCAAAAACTTCCTAGAGGTCCAGGAAGCCACAGGAAAAGATACAGTATACATCTCAGCTAGTATCTTGTGGCTTTAAAATGATTCTCTGTGTGTTTAAATGAAATTCAGATACGCTATGGAATGGAATGCAAACTTCTATTTATTTAGAAAATAAAATGCTAGCAGGAAAAGGTTATGTGGATGGACAGCGGATTCAGGTCATGCAGCCAGACCCCCTTAGGTACAGTCCACCCTCTTGGAAAAATCTGGCACTGCCACCAAAGCCCCTCCCCTTTCCAGAAAGGACACGTTAGCCATAAGGATCAAAAAGCCCGACCCCGAGGGACCCAGTGAGAGCCAGTGAGAGTGTTAGTGGAGGCCTCTGGTGTCATCCACTTTCACTCCTCTCTGGCTTTATGGGTTCTTGTGGCTCATTCCTTAAAGGGTTAAGTTTATTAATTGGGAAAAGTAATTGATGTCTAATACCTTCATCCTTGTTGATGAAGCGTTATTATCTAGACTCAAGGAGTTTGTAATTAAAGAAATCAGTCTCTCACACACATTACAAGATCAGTCAGCATCAACAAGGCTAAAGAGGATGGGGCATCCAGCACATGGGCTTACTAAAGGAAAGAGAAATCCAGTCTGTGGTCATCCTGAGGGGATGGGGTATGCAGTCTGCAGATGTCCTGAGGGGGTGGGATTTCCTGTCTGCAGGGCCCCTGATGGGGCAGGTCCCCCAGTTCTTAGTTATTTGGAGAGGATTGGATATCTAGCTTCTTGGTCCCCCAAGAGGACAGGGTGTCTAGCTTGTGGGCATCCAGAGAGGGTAGGGTACCAATGCCCAGGTGTCCCGGGAAGACAGACCATCCAGACAGAAGTCATCCTGAGGGGAGAAAGTACCCTGTCCTCTCACCAGCCTGTAGGCATCCAGAGATGATGGGAACCCAGCCTGAGGGTATCTCGAGGGGATGGAATGCCTCACCTGTGAGGGTCCTGAGAGTGGGAATCTTGAGGCCTGTGCTACATCTGGGTTCAGTGATGGCTTCACACACGACTTTGGGGGAATAGGATCTGGGTTAGTGGAGAAGACTGAGAGTCCATAGTGAGGAAGGAAGGGATGGATGCTCACAGTCCCCCTTGGTGGGGAGGCTGGCATGAACATGGATTAGAGCTTGTATACAGGGGAGGGGCCAGGTGGTGATTCATGGGGCCCCTGCACTCAGGACCTATGGAGAACCCCCTGTGCCTGAGCTGAACTCAGGACCTATGGAGAACCCCCTGTGCCTGAGCTGAACTCACAGAGAATCGAGGAAAGCTTGAGCCTTCCATAGAGATGGAGGCCATCTCAAGATGCCTTCTCAGTCCCTGTGCCTGAAAAGCTGGGGGTGCTTCCCAGGAGACTGTTTTTTTACTCCCCAGGACCTGTAGGTCCGAAGCAGTGTGGCAGGTAGTGCCTGTGGGGGCTATCTTGCCTAGATGAAAGGCAGTGCCCTGGGAAGCAGCTGACTTACATTCATATTCTCTTTCTCTCTATTCCCCCTTTCTAATTCTTCCCCCAACTCTCTCTCTTTCTCACCTGCCCTTCCTTCTGTGTGTGTGTGTGTGTGTGTGTGTGTGTGTGTGTGTGTGTGTGTCCATCCATCTGTCCTCCAGTAGTTCCGGGGACCAAACCCAGGGCATTGTATATACCACCATCTCTTTTTCTCAGATCATGTGATCTTTGCACATTTTTGGCTTCTGAATTGGATGCTAATAATATTAACGTTTATGTTTTGTTCGTTCGTTCGTTCATTTGTTTGTTTGTTTTTGATTTGGTTATCCTTCATGGGTTGGGCTGAATAGCCACCCGTATCAACTTGACATTTTATGAAAGGATCTAGTAAAAACACCGACCCTGAAGTTTGCATAGCTTCTTGAACAACTGCCAGTGTAGGCTTTCTGGGGGCATGTTTGCATTTTAGGCTAGAGACAGTGAGTATCTTAGCCTAATAAATGGCCGGTGCAGAAGTTTTGATGTCATGGGAAGCTTGAGGAAGACAGAAGAAACAGAAGTCTTTGGGGCCAGGGTACCTGCTTCACCCCAGGCCCAAGGTTTATCTTGTTTCTCTTCCACCAAGATGAAGAAGTGATAGGGTGAAGAAGCCTGTATGCGATCAGTGTTCTAGGGGCTTAGCCTATTTCATTAGCCCTGGTCACAGCCAACAAAGCAGGTAGGACTGTTATTGCCAATTTACAAATAAAGAAACTGAGGCACATACAGTCTCTATGAGTTATCCAAAGTCACCCAGTCAGTGAATGATAAGAAGAAACCCAGGGGTTCTCCCATGGTTGAGGTCCCTCAGCAGTCTATGCTGCCCCAGCTGGTCCTCTGATGCTTCATGCTGCATTGGTGGCTACAGTGTAAAGACACGGAGAATCTGGCTTAACTGCTCATGAACTCATGCTACCCAGTGGCAGTCTAAGTGTTTGGGCACCAGACCATATCCCTCCTGTCACCTGGACTCTAAATCACGTATTGATGGCCTCCCTGGTCTGCATCTAATGCTGCCCAGAGGGGATCCCAGGGTCCTGGCTCCAAGAGCCCCTCATCTTTCTCCATGTCCCCTATGTGAGCCACATGCCAGTAATATTTCCTTCTCCCTGAATGATGATCATGGCATCAAAATTTCATGGCCCCTTTGGGCCACTAATCGCTTCCCTAGTTGGCATGAAATTTTAATTGTTTTTTCTTCCCTCTGTCCTCCCACACCCCAATCCCTGTTCCATTTGGGAGATTCCTGTGGGGCTTGGTCACGGGAGAGCCAGTCACCAAAGCCTCAGGAGACGTGAGGATGGCTCCTCCAAGAGCTCTGGGATGGAAGGAAGGAGAGAAGGAATCTTGAATTCTGCCAAGTTCATCATGCCTTGTGAGAATACAACAGGGGTGGAGGCCAAAGCCAAGAAGAAAAGAGAAAGGAAGTGGCGGGGGAGGGGGAGGGAGGGAGAAGGGGGATGATGATGGTGGTGGTGGTGATGATGATGATGGAAGAGGGGGAGGGGGGAAGTGGAGGAGGAGGAAGATGAAACCTAAAGTTGCTCTAAGTTTTGCTGCCCCCCTAGAACAGTCTTGTCCCCTGACGGCACAGCATACTGAGCAGCTCTGAGACCAATGGTTGAGTTTCACTGAGAAGAAGGTAGGAGACAGCAAGAGGCAGCCTGGGGCAGCGGCAAGAAGACACACACTGGGATCACAGAATTCTCAGATCATGCTGAGGGTCTGACACTTCAGCTAGAGCACCAGGGTACTTAGCTTTGCTGAGTGTCTCTGTTTTTCTCCCTTGATATTGGTGGGGCCATAGTCAATGCCGGCCAATGGCTGTAAGGAGTGGGACTAATGACTTTGGATGTTGACACGGCTTGTCTTGTCTCCTCTCCTCTACAGGATCCTGTGCATCTAGGTACAGGTAGGCATCACCCAAAACTTTACAGCCTGCCTTTTGTTCCTATACCCTATGAGGGTAGAGGGTAGCTGGCAGGGCCTCAGAAAGGACCCCAAAGCTATTCAAGCTCTAAGGCCAGACCTTCTAGAGGCAGCTTCTCAGGCAGAGCCAGAACCAAGAATGTCTGGGAAAGAAGTACCAGAACATCAAGCAGGATACTCCCTCAGTGGCAGGCCAGAGCCACCAGCAAAGACTACAGCTGTGGGGGACAGGCTCTCACTCTGGGGTGCTCTGCTGCTTACCACAAGGAAGTCTCCACAGAGCCAAGGAGACCACAGGCTCTAAGGAGCCACTCATCCGTGCCAGACTGGAAGCTGGAGAAGTTGGCAGGGCCAGGCGGCAAGAGGAAGCATGATTCATTCATTCACTCACTCACTCATTTCTTCATTCATTCACTCATGCATACATTCATTCCTATTCATATGTATTTGTTGAGCCCTTGTGTACCAGGCACTACTCTCGAGGCTGGGAATTCAGGAAAGAATACAAGAGAGAAACAGATACACAAAAGACCAGTGTTAAACCAACCATCAACTTAATGCACCAAGAGAGGGGTGCTCTGCAGAAGGAAGGGCAGAGACAGCGGTGTAGTGCCTGCTCTGAGATGCCATAGCATAGGAGTTTCAAGATGGGTAAGGACATCATCCTAGGTCACTGGGTGTCAGCAACTACAGGAATGCTAGAGGCAGGTAGAGGTCAGCTTTCAGAGAGCCCTAAGAATGGGAGGCTCTACAGAGGGACAAGAATGAGTGAGTGGGGTGACCTGGTGAGGGAGCAGAGGAGGGACTTAGCCATCCTTACAGACACGTGACCAGAACATTCTACGCCTTCGTGGCTTATCGAGAGTTAAATACAAAGTTATTTGGATAATCTTACTTCACCACCCAAACCACCACAAGGAGCTAAAAGTCACCTGTCCTTCCCTCACTTTAGAGACAGGGAGCATGCTCAGCTGCTCAGTTCAGCGTCACTCTTGATGGAGGTGGGGCCTGAAAGGGCCTGATCCAAGTTGGGAACCCCCAGTCCACCGGCAGCTTCCCACATGAGGGAGGTTTTGCCAGGCTCCCGGCTCAGTCATGGCCTGGTTCACACTCCCTTCCTGAGGGTGCCCAGAGAGGTGCCCATTTTCTCTGTCCAGTCTGGAATGGGGTCCTAGGCATCCCTGACACTCCTGCACTCAGCAAGGCTCTCTGGCTCTGCATCTGCCCAGCTTGGGGACATCAAGGGCGGGTGAGTGGTGTGTAGCTAGGGAAGTCTCAACAACTGGCCTGTTTTCCTTTCCATTACAGGCAGTAGACGGATCTGCTGCTCGCCCATTTGTTGCTATTGGCATCCCAAGGCCCCAAATTACAGTGACTAATTCTTACCACTTAGGGAGCTCCCGGGGCCTCTGCAATAATGTGCTGGGGACCGGGGGGGGGGGGGAGGGGGCACTAAAGAAGGTAACACAGGCAGCTCAGTAACCCCCATTGGCTAGAGCCAATTTCAGCTCTAGCTCCCCACTCCCCCAAAAGGGGCCAGGAGCCAGGGAATGGGCTTCCCGCCAAGCAGGGAACCCATTAAATTCTAGACTAACCAACAGCATACCTTCCAATTCTTTCATCAACATGAGGCAATGTCTAACAGCCTCTTGTTCACAGTAACGAGCCCTCCATGGCATGTGGGTATGAAAGCTGGCCACGTGGCCACCGGCCCTAGATTTGCAGGTAGAGGACAAGTCTGGATAACTTCCCAGGCATTCTTTGAACCCCTGGGACATAAGGGACAGAAAACAAGCCCATTCTCTTTTCCCTTTAGCTCACAGCCCAACTGTGTCCTAGGGAACAAGGTCAAAGACGTTCCGATATGCAGTTTAACACACCGTCTTAAAGCCAGCCATCGAGGTCCTGCTTAAACACCGGTCTGCTGTAAAGGTTTTGGCCTCCTTCCCAGCCTCCCTTCCCTGATGGAATGAGGTTCCTGGCCCCTACTCCCGCCTTCCAGTAGAGGACATAAGGGAGAGGTGGTCGATAAATATTTGCCAAGCAAGTGCATGAGAGAGTTTCCATAGCAGGTGCAAGCTGCCTGCAGGATTTAGTTTCTGCTCTGAGTCCAGAGTGACCCCACCCTACAAAGGGGGGACTTCTGCAGCCAGAGGCAGCAAGAACCAAATTCCATCACTCATCTCACTGTACCAAGAGGTTCCAGACGCCCCTCTAGACTGACATCAAGAGGTACCCAGGGTGAGAGATGGACGGGTGAAAGAGAAAGGCATGGGGAAGCAGGACCCTTTCCCACCCCACGCTCAGGCGTCTGTGGAGCTTTTGACAGCTGAGCCCCGGGCAAGCATGACACTAGGCCTCCTGGTAATTAGCAAGAGGCCCTGATCAATAAGTTATTTTTTGCTGTCAGTAATTAATAATTACAGCTTAGCCACACCATGTAATTAAACTTTCATCCCATTCCCCCGTGTACTGTTTGGCTTTTATCGTGATTAGCTCCCAGCACTCAACTTTCTCCCTTTGGGACTCTCCAGGAGCTTCCGGGACTAGGGTTTCTAGGCCTCAGTCAGGGTTTCCCCACTGTCTGGTTCATTCAACCTCAGTGTCCTCTTGGTCTATGCCCCTCACCCACGGGTGCAATTCTATTGAAAAGGAACCTCCTAAACCTCCTAGACCGCTGCCTTGGCAGCCTCTGCCCTCTTCCCAGGAGCTTGGGCCTGCCTGGATGCTTTCGAGCAATGGCCATGCTCACCAGCATATGAAAAATTCTCCAAACCACTCAGTAATTCAGGCTGCCAGGATCATCATGGCCTCCCAACCCCAGATCCTGGGGAATTGTGGGAATCTACCTGTGACTAGCTCCTGGGAGCTCAGAGCATTAAGGACCACCCCAGGAAACATCAATGTAGTCAAAGAAGGAAGTCTGCAGCTGTGTGTGTAGTGTGTGTGTGTGTGTGTGTGTGTGTGTGTGTGTGTGTACAAAGGACTTGCAGGGACCTCTCCATGGAATCCCTGTAAGCCATGACAAATTTGCAAAGAGGGAGATATTGTTCCCAAGGTGCAGATGGGAAAACTGAGGCTTCCAGCAGCAAAGAGTCTTGCAGAAACATCTCTGCAGGTGTCTTTGCCAGATCATGAGAGCCCCATCCCATCCTCCTACTTTGGGAAGGAATGCTTTGTCAATGTGATTACTGCATGTTGTCTGGGAAATGAGCTGGAATCACGTAAGATCGATTTGGGGAGAAATGGCCACGTGATAGTTTTCAGTACAACCAGGTAAATGCTTAGTGCAGCACCTGGAAAAAGAACTAGGACAAAGTCTCCATACTACCCCACAGGAATAGCCACAGGGCACTTGTTTCAAAGAGGAGGAACTGCTGGGTGTCTCTGTGTGTGCCATGTCTGCAGGACAGACACTATAGGGTCAGAGAGATGCTGAGGTTTTAACTATCCTCAAAGAAGTAATGGCAGGTACTTAGAGGCAGAAAAACTAACCCCAAAACAGATTTAAAAAAAAAAAAAACGACCCTGTGCCCTAACCTCACCCTTGCATAGCAGCCTGGCATTGCCCCCCAGGTGGAGTCCAGAAATTTTCTTCCCACAATTCTCTGCAGGGCGACAAATGGAAGGAGGGGGGCAGTGCTGGCAAGCAAACAAGAGAAGAGCCAGAGACCATATACTCAGAGCAGAAGAGGCTGGAGCAGCCCTGCATTGAGGGAAAACAGCTATCAGAGTGTCCGGGGAAGGGGTGCTGGGTGGGGGTGGCAGGGAGGTCAGAAAGGTGCTTCTCTGATACTATCAGGAGAATGGAGCTCTTCCTGGGAGAGGCTTAGGAATGGGGAGCCATAACTTCAGTAAGACACTGGCCCCTTGGCCTCAGGAACGTAGGCAGCTGTGGAGGTGGCTGGGACATGACCACACTGAAAGGTGCTCTGGAGAGGCCACAAGGGCGTGGTCTTAGATGGGAGACCAATTGGTGAGCTCCCTGTCCCGGAAAGTCAAGTTACACAGTCCTGTTGGAGTCCGCACTAAAATGGAGCTAAAGGGTTCCACACAAGCTACCCCTCAGAAACCCTTCCCTCCACGGCCAGCTCAGAACAAGCTGGCCAAGTACCCAGAGTGGAGGACAGCTCATTTCAACTCTGTCAGGGCCACTGTCCTGGGACCCCACAGGGTGAGAACCCTACAGAAGAGGCTAGAGAGGTACCTGTTAGAGAGAGGGGCTCAGAACTCACCAGGTCTCTGTCTTGACACTTATCCCACATATCAGAGTGCTCTTGGGCAAGTCAGTTCATTGCACAGGGCCTCAGTTTCCCCATCAGTTAAATGGCTACTAGAATTCGATGACCTCTGAGGTCCCTGCCTACTGGAAGATTTTATGATCACTATAAAAATAATAACTTTTATTGCCTTACATTTATGGCGCTCATTAGAAATTTTCGAAGTGCTTTTACCTAAATTGCCTTGTAAAAAGTCCTCTCCTCAGCCCTGTGAACGACAACTGATCATTTTCATCTCTGATCTTGGCTCTGAGGATTTCCTGACTTGGGACACAGTAGGGACCCTTCTTTTCTGAGGCTCTGGGACCCCAGAAGCGGAGAAAGGCTCTGTAGGGGGATTGCAGCGCCATCCCAGTCCCTTCCGAAGCCCTGAGGCCCCTCGCACTTGGGTAGGTCTGGCTTCTCTGTGAGCCTGGAAAGCCGAAGGAAATCTAAAGCTGAACCGGTGAGTCTGGGGATTCAATCTAGACTACTTCTCCCTTTGCCCCCAGCAGGCGCCGCTCGGCCACCACGGCCACCACCATCTGGATCCTCGAACCCCAAACGCAAGAAAGCTCGGGTGCAGCCGCTTCCATAGCATGCCACGACCCTCCAGGGGACCCGAGAGACGTGCGGGCATCCGCTGCAGGAGGCGGGAGGGACAACCCCATCACACCTCCTTTCAACACACCCACTGAACACCCACTAGCCCTTCCTCACCAGGCTGTCTGCTCTGGGCAGCTACAGATCAAAGCCGCAGTGGCCAGACATCCAGCTAGTCCTGGAAGCTGGAGGCTGGGGCTGCCCGCTGGGTGTGTCGGGGGTGGGGTAGAGTGGGGGTTGGGTCTGCCGCTGTCCTCGCCGCTGGGCTCCAGGACCACGCCGCCAAACCGCCCCAGATCTCGCGGCCGCGGCCAGCCAGGCAGCCGGGCGCGGGCTCCCATACATGGCTAAGCAGAGTAGCTGCTCTTGAGGGGAAATCAAGCGGGCACCCTGAGCCCTCACTAAGGCTTCTTCCTAGCTTCTCTCCGCCCCATCTTCTCGCTCGGGACCACCCAGTGCCTGCCTGCCATGGTTTGCCCTTCCTTTCGGACGTCAAGCAGGACCAGGAGCTTAGGGAGTTCAATGGAGCCAAGACACGGAATGACGCGCCCCTCCTACCCCGACCAGAGAGTATCCACAAAGGCCCACCTCCCCGCAACCTCACCTTCCCGGTCCAGAAAGGCCAGAAGTATCAGGGACACTGCCCCACCCCAAACAGAGCCCCAAAAGTCGAAGAAGCAGGGAGCATTGAGACGTACAAGAGATGGTCCAGCTTGGGCCAAACGCGGTGTCTTAAGGAGGCACCTCTCTTCTCTTCACCCAAACCCCTTCTCCAGTTCCACGTGGAGAAAGTCACCCATACCGTACCTTGGGCCCCAGCCGTGTGGATCCGATGCAGGGCCAGTAGAGTCCAGAGCGGCAGCCTCCACATGCTGCTGACCATGCTGACCGAGGGGTCCTCTAAAGTGCCCCCTCTTTGCGAGTTGCTTTATAATCCTGTGGGGTCCCGGGAGACTGTGTGGCCAAGTCCTGGACGCTATGCCCGTAGGGGCCGCACCGGCGACCCCAAATGCTTTCTCCTCTTTCTGCGCTGGCTATTCCGTAAAGTGTGGGGAGAGCAGAAAGAGGCCAAGCCCCCTCTCAAATTCCGGGTGCCTGTACCCCTTAGCACCCTGACTCAGACTACTTCTCGCAGGCAAGGCGACCCCTGCGATCTGGCCTGGTCGCTGGATGAGCTCCCGAATGAGAGGACAACTTCAGGAAACTTCCTCCTGTTGGCCACGTTGCCCGCCTCCCGCCCCTCCCCGCCCCCTGGTTGGGTTCTCCCGAGCCGACGTAGTCTCCGCGGTTCCAGGCGCCCGGCCCCTGGGACTTGATGCAAGCGGAGTACAGTAGCAGGCGCGGGCGCCGGGTGTCTTTTAGAAGGGGCGCAGGGCTCGGGGGGCGCGGTTAGCATAACGGTCCGAATCTCCCGGAGCCGAAGTTTTCTTCTCTTCTAACTTTAAAGGAGGCATCTAACAGGGCCGAGCCACCCTTCTCAGCTCCACGGTCCTCGCGCCCAATTCAGTGATTTCGGGGGTGCCTCCCCTGGGGCTTCGGTGCGGGGCTCACCCTAGGCTCTGAGCACCTCCCGCTAGCAAACTTTGCGGGTCCCACGGCCCGGCGCGCAGCCCCGTGCGCCCATGTCTGCGCCAGCTGCGGGCAGGGATGGATGCCCGGTTCGGGTACCCGGCTGGGCGGCCCGGGTTCCAGCCAGCGCCCGGGCACCGAGCCTCTTGCGGGAGATCCGGAGGAGGAGACCGGCGGGTCCTGCTCTCCGCCGCACCCGGGATGGAGCTCGGCGCGATCTGCACCGGGAAAGCCCGGCCGGCAGCCTTGGGATCCGGGGTTTCGGCGCCGCCTCGGCCGCCCGGCGTTTTCGCCCGGCGCGGGGACCCGAGTCTCCACGGCTGCTCCCGCGCCTCGGCCGCGCCTGCTGCTCGCCCACCTCGGCAGCAGCTGCCTCGCAGAGCCTGGAGCCCTGAGCTGCCCGGGCTCAGCGTCCTCAGAGCCGCTCTGCTGCCGAGCCTGAGAGTCTGCCTGCGCCGAGCTGGAGCTGCGGGGGCAGCGGGAGCCGGGGACGAGCGCGGCGGAGGCGGAGACGCGGAGAGGGGGGCCGAGCGCTACCCCGTGGCCGCGACTGGAGCGCAGCCTGCGCGCAGGGAGGGGGCGGCGGCGGCCCCGAGCCAGGCCCGGGAGCGAGCCCCGCAGAAACCCAATCCGTGTGCGCGGCTGCGGGCGCCTAGCGTCTCCGGGACCCACCGGAGGGCAGTAGTGCGGGCTGCGAGCGAGCCGCTCTCTCTGGCCTGGTCTTCTAGCTTCAGCCCTCCCTCCCTCCCTCCCTCCCTCCCTCCCTAGAAGGCCTTATAACCCAGTCTCCCATAGGATGGAGCCCCCAGTACCCCTCTGGATTCGACCAGGCAGGACAGTTTGGGAAGGGTGTGTGTGTGTGTGTGTGTGTGTGTGTGTGTGTGTGTGTGTGTGTGTGTGTGTGTTGGTCAACCGGTTGATTCCAGTTTTCCCTTCCCAGGTCAGACTCTTTAAAAGTCTGGAAACGCTCAGGGCGGAGAACAAGATAAAGGGGAAGCCTGGGACTTGCAGAAGGCTGAGAAAGTGAAGTTGGTGCCAAACTCGTGCGTTCTTTGTTTCTTCTTCTTCTGAGCTCCCCCTTTAAAGGCACATTAGCAGCAGAGACACAAAGGAGAGAGCCAGAGAGGTCCTCCCTCGTGGCCCAGGGAAGGGAGCAGAATGTACCTTCTGGTGTGGGAAGGCCAGGAGCTGGACGACCCCTTTGACAGTTGCACTTACAGGCAACAGGCGCCTCTACCTCCGTGGGCTCTTTTCTCTATTAAAAATATTAAAAGTAATATTTTGCGGCTGTGTTGGCGTAAAAACAAATATATTACTACATATTAAAACATTTTCTTTCATTTAAAAGTTCATTTAATTTTTCCCCTGATTTTAAAAGAAATTAAAACAGTTCTGTGGGTTTCCTAAAAGACTGTGTAGTCCCTGGCACTGAGCCTGCTGGGAGAAATCAGCCTTGCAAGGTCGGTATTTCGGCTGGAAAAGGAAGGGTTGAGGCCCGTCACCTTTGCCAGCTTTTCTCTTCATGCCTCTGGGGCCCAGGTCTTCGGAGACACACCCATGTTGTCTTCCTGTTCTGGTCATTGCCCTTCAGGCATCTCACTGACTTTGAGGGCTCTGCCTCATCCTCTCCAGTTCCCCAGCCTCTTCTCATCTCTACAGAATCAGGCACTGAACACCTCTTATCGCTCTTCTGTTCTCTCCTCACCTGCCTTGGAAGAACAGCTGTGAGCATTTAGTGGAAATAGACGAAAAACTAGCCTGCCTGTCTTCAGCTTTACATTCGTCCACTTCAAACCCAGCTTTTGCCTTTCTCCCTGGCAGTCTGAACCCAGTCCAGGCCGAGGGCTTGTTATCCGTCTGAGTTTTTGACTGAGGAGTGGCTTTGGGGACAAGCAGCCTAGATCTCGTCCCCTTAGGTGGCCACGCCCCTCCCATCGCTGAGAAACCCAGATTCTGCCTCCCTAGCCCCAAGCCCCAGACTCTGAACTACACGCTTGAGAGCTCAGGCCCTGCCCAGCCCATCAGGAACAGCTGTTCTTCAGGGTGTTGTTACAGGGCTGGCTCACAGAGGGGGCCTGAGAGTCAGTTTTGCAGCAATTGCTTCTTAGCCAGCAATCGGAGTAGAGACACTGTCTGTGCCCTTGGGCAGGAGTTCCTGTGGGTACCAACGTCTGAAACCTTGGTGGATTTCTCCATTTGGGTCCAGTGCCCAGACTTGTAACTGCAAGTGTCTGAGCTAGCTGCTGCTCAGCTTCCAAATAGCGTTTGTGCTAATCCCAAGAGCAGACCTTTCGCACAGGCAGGTGTGTCCTTACAAATCTAGACGCGTTATCTCCGGGATAGGATGAAGAAAGGGAGGGCGCTCTCCTGTCTTTGTGGGCTGTCTTCCATGCCCATGTGGTTAAGGGGAGGCCCCATCCCCGAAGCTCTCAGCTAGTCTGCCTCCATCCATCTGGAAAAGAGAGAGCATGGAGGGTAGGGTGGGGAATCAGCCTGTGCAACCCCAGAAAGGTAGTTTTCTTTTTATCCCTCTGAGAGGAACTTGCAGACACCAGTCCCTCATTTTTGGTGCCCCTAGAATAGTTAGGAGGTTACAGGAGGGCTAGGAAGTGAGCTCAGTGAGTAAAACATGGGAGCTCCTGAGTTTTATACCCTCCCTGAGAACCCGCCCCACAGGAAGCCAGACCCTTGATGCTCCCGTGAAATCCCTGTGCTAGGGAGGCAAAGACAGGTAGATTCCTGGTGGTGTCTGACTTGCCTGGCTAACCAACTTGGTCAATGAGAGAGCTTATCTTAAAAAGCAAGCTGGACAGCACCCGAGGGTAGACAGCTGAGGCTGCCCTGTAAACACATGTGCACCTTCACATTAGAACACACACACACACACACACACACACACACACACACACACACACACACGGGGGAGGGGGGATGCAGAAGGTGAAGTTACTGTGGGGTCAGAAGGGTCTGCATGCCTTTCCAGGCTCTGCACCCAACTCTGCTCCCAGTGCCACCCTACCTTTTCACTTGGACTCACAGATACAGGATACAGTTCTCCTGCAATGCTCTGAGGACAGGCTGGGTCTACTCCTTTATTTAGATCCCATCTCCCTCCACCATTAGGATTAGTCCTTGGACAAGACTTCTCTCCCTGTGTTTGCCTCTGAACCTAGACTGAGGCAGACAGCAGCAGAATTCGTTTCAAAAGAGAAGGAAGTCCTGGCTGCTCCAGAACCACCCCCCCACCCCTTCAAGCAGATAAAAGGGTAAAATGCTACCTCTCCTAAGAAAATGTCCATGGCACACAAGGGCTACCTCTCCACCATACATGGTTAGCAAGAGGGTGTTATTTGCCGGGGAAACTTTATCACAGAGGGGACACATCACTACTGTGTCCAGGAGGAAGACAATGGCTGGAGCAGGTAATGGGGGCCTGTTTGCTATCACAGATCACCCCCTTCTTTACTCCCAGCCCTGGACACGGAGTCCAGCCTCTGTTCCCTTCCATATAAACAGAGCTCAGGATAGGTCAGGCAGAGCCAGCTTTTTGATGTGGTTACTGTGTAAAAGAAAAAAAGTTGGTTTTTTTTGTTTTTTTTTTGTTTTTTTTTTTTTTTTCTGTTTCAGTTTCTAGTGCAACAGGTGCTAGAACAGAATGTTCAATTACAGGATCAGACTGTGTGTGCCACAAGCACTGGGTGGCATCAGGGACCAGTGGGGACACCCTGGAGGCACAGACAGACGCTTCCACTCCCAGCATATAGAGTTGCTCGAATCCTTCACTGTCTGTGGCAGACGCTACTCAAGCTGCAAGTCTTCACCCCGAGCTGTGAAGCCCACTCCCACGGCTGTTTAGCTGACGTTGAGAAGGCAGAAACAGTGAGAACCAGACATCACACCATTCAGAAGAGAAACGAAGGAGCAAAGAGGAGGCCAGGCTGAGGCGATCCCCAAGCCATGGATTTTCAGAGCAAAATTCCAGACCCCGTATATTCTTCCCAGCACCACGGTTTTAGCAACTCCTTCCTGGATTAGAGTTCCCTATCCATCAGAACTCAGGGTGCTGTAGATAGGGATAGGTAGACTCTTCCACCCGCAACCCCCACCCCCCTCCACGAGAGTAGGGACCTTCAGAAAGCATCATTATCTTACCCAAAGGAACTGAGAAAACAAGTTGCCTTGAAATACAGGTATATTAGTGAAGTTTCTCATCACGGTGACAAAACACCTGCCAGAAGCAACTTAGGGAAGGAGAGACTTATTTTAGCTCATAGTGTCGGTGAGAGCAATCCATCACGGCAGAGATGAGCCTGGCTGAGAGGATTTCCTAGGTGGCCATGGGAGCTTGGGTGGTGGGTCTTGTTCACATCTTAGGTAGATCAGGAAGGAGAGGGGGGGCTAGCACTCGTGGGATATCACCTTCAAGCCCACCCCTATCCTCATTCCCTCCCCTACCTAACCCACAACAGTTAGGTACACTAGCTAGCTACACACAACAGATCCGAAGGTTTCACAACCTCTCAGAACAGCGCCACCAGCTGGGGATCGAGAGTATTGCACGGCAGGGGTAGCCATTTCCCACCCTAACAGGAAGACAAACCTTCTCGTGGTTATTCTTACAGTAGTAGTCTCTTCCATGTCGGTCTGTCGGACAATAGGAAAAAAAAGTGGGGTATATGTGGTTTTTAAATCCCCTATAAAAAGAGGGAGACTCTGGGTCTTGGTCAGCTTGACAGCCATGACGAACTCAACAGACAGGGTTACTCTAGCAGCAGAGACTTGCTTCTCACAGGGTCCAGAAATTCCAAGATCAAGGTCCTGGCTTATTTGGTTTCTAGTGAGACTCTTCTTGGCTTAGCCAAGCTGTGGTCTCTTTTCCTTTCTGAGACAGGATTTTGCTGTGTAGGCCAAGTTTACTTCAGACTTACCAAGCTCCTGCCTCAATTTCCATATGCTGGGATTACAGGCTTGAGTGATCACACCCCCCCGTTCCACCTCTTCTTATAATTAATTATATTAACCCCGAGGATCAGATGGGGATGTAGCTCTGTTGGCAGAGTGCTTGACGAGCAAGAATGAAGTCCTGGGTTCAGTCCCCAGCATCATATAAGCTGGGCATGGTGGTATACATCTATATGCCAGCACGTAGGAAGGGTGAATGTCGGAGAATGAGAACTTCAGGATCATCCTTGGATGCATAGCAAGCATGAAATTAGTCTGGTATACAAGAGACCCGGTTTCCACAGAAATGAAGGAAGAAACATAGAGAGAAAGGGAAGGAGGGAGGAAGGGAGAGAGGGAGGGAGGGAGGGAGGGATAGAGGGAAAGTGGGGAAAGGGAGGGTATGGAGAAAGTAAAGGGAAAGAAGCTGACCCACCGTGAGGGTCCTGTTCTCACGACTGGAAACATCCACTCATTCTCTAGGAAAAGAAGAGTCGAGGCTTAGAGAGACTGAAAAGATTCTCCAAGCACAGACAGCAGTGTGGAAATACTCACAGCTATGTTGGTTGGGAGCCAGATGCAAGCCAGAGAAAATAGAGGTTAAGAGACCACAGGAGACTGTGTTTTAAAACAATAAAACTGCTAAATGTAGGCTAGTCTGGGACAGAAAGAAAGTGTGTGAGAAAAGATAGCCATCTTTTATATCTGGGACTGTTCCTGCAACTGGAGAGTCAGGGGTTCTCAGGTCCCAGATGAGCTAGCTCCCAGCAGGATGCTGAATAGCTCTGGACAGAAGAGGGCGCTCTAAATGTCAGGCGAAGGGGCCTAGGAAGGAGGAAGCTGGCAGAGACAGAACACTTGCTTTGCAAGATTGCAGGAATCGTTTTCTTTGACAACGTCTTTAATGTGTCTGCCATAAAGTGCAGGAGCATGTAACCACAGAGAAACCTGCCTCTGGGGGGCTGGGTCATTGATCTTTGAATTGGATAAAGATTTAGAATCATTTAGGACCATTCAGACTCCGAGTGATAAACTCTGACTCAAGCGAGGTTGTTTCATTAATCTGCTTAGAACAAGAGAGACCACCGGATCTGCCCTTCGGGGCCACCAGAGCCAGGTTCTTACACCTCAAAGGGCGAGCGTTTTCTGATCAAAGTTCCAAGCACAGAGCTGACCTGCTTGCTCCCTTTCTGCTCTGCTACACGCAGGCCTGCCCCTGGACTTGGCTCTGGCTGATCCCCGTGCTTGCACCGCCCTCCCTCCAAATGGCCAGGGGGCTCACCGCTTTGCCTTTACAGCGACGTCTTTTAAGTGGTACCTGACCAGTGAGGCTTGGCTGCCAATCACTCTGAAAGAGCAACGCAACTCTAGAGAGATAGTTAAAACATTCATAACGGGAAGAGCAGTAGTCACCTGGCCTCTGTATCCCTCCCATGGCAGAATGCCCCCAGTCTGGTTAAAAACAGTCTCTTCACATCAGTTAATGTAATCAGGGTCATCTCTCATAGGCAGGCTCATATGTCATCTTTCAGGTGATTCTAAACACTATCAATTGACAGCCCTGGCACCTCCCCCCTTCTTTTCAGAGGGTCTATCTGGAACCTTGCAGGCAGATCGAGGCTGGCCAGCCAGTGTGCTCCCAGAGGTTTGACCGTCTCCACCTCCCCAGTGCTGGGATTACAAGCATGTGCCACCATGCCTAGCTTCTTATATAGGTGATGGGGATGGATCCATATCCTCGAGCTTGCCCAGGAAGCACTTGACCCACGGAGTCATCTCTGAACCTCATGATAGCATTTTTACCACCAACTGATATCCTGGGCTACAATCTATCCCTCTAGCTTGCCCAGTTAGTTACTGCCCACCTTCCCTCACTGGACTGCAAGCCCCTCGAAAGCAGTGATATTTTCCCCCGTGGAGCTCTGTGCCAGGTACATGCTCTGAGTAATTAAAACAACGGGAGAAACATGCCTCCTGCGTGGACAGCCTCTCTATTCTATTACTGTGTCTTTGCTTATCGTGACCTTGCAAATTAAGCTATTTACACCTCAAATGTGTGTTTTCCGATATTTGGATTCATGGCAAACACTCACTAATCTCTAAAAATTAACCCAATGTTTGATGAATATCTGTAGTACATACAGCCACATGAACTGATTTCATTTCTTAAGAAGCGAGGTTTTACTCTGGAAATCAGTCTGGCGGTTCCTCAGAAAATTGGATATAGTACTACCGGAAGATCCTGCAATACCCCTACTGGGCATATATCCAGAAGATATTCCATCTGGTAACAAGGACACATGCTCCACTATGTTCATAGCAGCCTTATTCATAATAGCCAGAAACTGGAAAGAACCCAGATGTCCCTCAACAGAGGAATGGATACAAAAAATTTGGTATATTTACACAATGGAGTACTACT
>CACVCL010030025.1:0-12500 GCA_902729485.2 Mus minutoides
ACTGAAGCCTTTAAAAATAATATATAAAATGCTAAAAATATATATATTATAAAAATGGGGTTATATATGCTTGTATATATGTGTTCATATAAATTTAGGTATAAGAAACCTAAACATGTTTAAAATGATGTAATACATGTTTAACATATCAATGTATGTTATGATCTTCCTTTCTTACCTATAAAATTCTTCAGAAATTTTGGTTTTGTGTTTGGAAGTCTTTTGCTTTTTTTGAAGACTTGACTATTTCCCAAATGAATAGATTTCTTTCCTTCTATTGATTATTTTGAATTTATATTACTGGCAGTTAATGCATTGCTAATTGTGAGAAAATATTTAAAATCCTTCTCCTGACCTCAGCTATGAAAGTCTAAAATCTGTAGAAACAATGATTATCACATAACTGGAAACATTGTACAAAAATAACCTGAAGATCATAGCTAAATATTAATTCAGATCATTATGCTTCTAATTGGCTATATTTAATAATCAAGTAGTAGAGTTACCATCTAGAACTCTGCTAAGTTTGGGCAAAGGAGACACTTTAAGGAAGTAGATTCAATGTTACTACTATCATAATTCATTCAAGTGGTGAGAGGGGATGAACTCAGGATTTTGAATTCCCAGGTCATGTGCTACATAAATAACATCCTTGGGTTGGAGGTTTTTAGAAATCATATACACAATCTCATTTTGAGTCATGCATTATTACAGCCCTTAGGGTACATCAACAGCCTTGTGTCATAATTTTGTTCATATCTCTCTCCAGGTAATTCTGCTGTTCATTACATGGGTAAAGGTACACTTACTTAATGTAGTGACCAGATAGTAGCAAGCACTATATTCATTTGTAAGGTAACAGCATTCCAAAAGGTAGAATAAATAAGAAAGAATTTCTTACTAAGAGAAATAAACTCTTCCACTAGTGAAGTTTCAAAAAGTCGGTAAAATGCTAAATGTGAAGATCTTCTGGATGGTGGAGAAGCTGCTGTACCTGGTCTCTCAGTAGGAGACTCTTTTGGTTTGAAAGGCAATGTCTTCCTTTTAGTTGTGTTAAAATATGTTGCTTACTGAGGGACCCAACAAAGACTCTTCTCTTCTTGAATTGGGGTTCAGAAAAAGGAAAGGTTCTATAATAGCCACCCTAAATAGGGGCATAACCCCAAGTTCATTTAAGAATCTCATTTCTTGGGGTGCTAGCAAAATCATAGATACTGTTTCCCCTGTTCACAGTGTGGATTTTAGAGATAAATCATAGTGCATGCCCTTAGGGTTTTGGAAGCTCATAATTTACCTACTTTCACAAGTTTCTACCTGGAGATGGTGTTTGTGTCATTATGAATCATACCTGTGTCACCCAGTGTCTGATTTAGGTCATCTCTAAGAAGAGATTCAACCTTAGATTTTAGAACTGATATTAAATGAGGTAAGGGTTCTGAGATCATTGAGATGCAATGCATATATATATTACAAGTGAGAAAGACATGACTCTTAGCAGGCTAGGTATAGAATATAAAGCATAATTCTTATGTCCTCTTGGGAGAAACATTAACGCCTGAACCCACAGTGCAGTAGCTTTATAAATGGGGGACTTTTATTTTTTCTCTTTCTTCTCAGCAGGTATGAGTTTATGAGCTTAACAGCTATGTTATTTCCAAAAGACAAAATTTCAAAGCATTCTTTTCCATCCTTCAGCTCTCTGACTCTTCCCCCCTCTTCAGAGATTTTCTTGGGTCTTATTTGGGAGTCGGCAGAGGTGTCACACCCTTAGAGCCTGAGAACACACTCCTTCTCAGCACCAGGGTTGACTGTGCATCTCTATATTGACTACAGCCTTAATGGCATATTTTTGAAAACATTCTTTCATTTATAACTTGTCAAAAAGGAATGGAGTTGAATGCTTATATGACAACTGGAATACCGACTTCTACTGTGGAGCCTGCTTTTTCAGTTACAAGCTTCAGGAGTTTAGTCAAGCTGAACAACCATTGATTCATACAATTTATAGATATATACTCTTGAACAACTAACAGTGGAAAAGAAATGAGTTAGGACCATCTACAACCACATGATCAGATCTATATCTGCCTTTAATGTGATTCTTCCAGATTCCTTTCAGTTTGTTTTTTCTTTATCTTATAAATTGACTTCTGAGAGCACAGGTAATTGGCCCAGCATGTGTAAACCTTGGGTTTCTGTTAGAGAATTGCTTTATAGGCTTAGCAAGAGGGACTTGAATCAATTGTACAGAGAACTACAGGATGCTTTGTTGTAAGTCCTAGGTCAGTTGCATCATACACATTATCTCATTCCTGAGAAAAATACATTGAAATGTGCAGTAGTATCAAGTCATTTGCATTGTTACGATAAGTCATCTAATAAGTAGTAGGACTTAGTCTGATAAAGAGATAATTTAAATGTCAAGGGCTGAGTCCTAAAGTCCAATCCCACACGGTTAGAAGGATTACTCCATAATTTTTGCCACCTAAGCCATATTCCCTTCCCCTATTTTCCTCTACCTTCACACTGTGGCTTGAGCTACAACCTGAGAAACTCACAGCTAAAAATGCTATTGTTTTTAATGTTGATCTAAGCACAGCCTTCCTGTAGTAAATAGTGGAGCTTTTACAATTATCTCACTAGAAAGATTTTTATATCTTAATTACATTCAGTGCTCTATGTACTTGGCCAGAAATTACACAGATATATTTAGCAATGGTACATATTTGTGAAATATCTTGATCAGGTATTGGCTACCATATTTAATGGGATGCTATATTCTAACTCTTTAGTCCACAGTAAAAAAACAAAACAAAACAAAAATGTATAGTGAAATTATGCATTTACCCAAGTTTTTATTTTAAGTGATTTCTTAATATTTCATATATAACATACATTTAATGTTTCAACAACAAGTATTAGGTGTTTATATTATATAACTTCCTATACACCTGTGGTGTATTCATCTTCCATGGTTCACTACACTGACACTGGCTGGATCACAAAGGCCTATAATTCCTCCTGCTCTATCAAACCCAACAACAACACACATAAGCACACACAATTATTACAAAAAACACCCTCCAAAATCCATAGAGAGTGGTTAATTATAAAAATCGTTAATATGTAAATAGGCTAGGAAAAACCCCGTACATTTATCTTTAACGTAAAACATTTAATGCATTTGATATAAAAGTCTTTAAATTATTCTATTATGAGTTTCTCTTAGTTGGCACATAGAATGAGCAAAGAATACAAACAGATTTCTAACAGACAATGAATTTCAAATGGCCAATAAATATACAAAATAAAGACTTAACCACAATACTAATCAGGGACTTGCATATTAAAACAATATAATGTGATGCAATTATGCTTTTTAGACTAGCCAAAATACCTCTGATAGAAAGGTTGGTTGCCAAGCCATGATCAATTTCCTAATTATATCTAAGAATCCCTGACTCTGTGTGCCTTTGAATTGTTCTAACAACATTCATTTAGTATAGAATATCCTGGTTGAAAAACAAAACAACAAAAACAAAAACAAAAGGAAACAAAACCAAAAAACAAACGCTTGGGGTTATATTCTAGTGAATCATGTTACCTGTTCCTGAATTTGGCTTAAACATGAGTTGATATCACAGTGCAGACAAATGAACAAGGTGGAATGTGCATTTCAAATTCTTAATAAAAAGTACTTAATCTTGCAAACCTAACCCAGACCTAGTACACTCACTTTAAGTCTTGGATCGATTTTGATCTCAAACAGATATCTGAGAGTGTTGTAGTGGTCAGCAGGGTAGCCTTGAGAAACTTTGAGGGGAAAAACATGGATAAAACAGTCCTTTTTTTTGAAATTTTTGAAATATTTTTATTCGATATTTTCTTTATTTGCTTTTCAAATATTATCATCTATCCTGGCTTCCCCTCTAGAAAGCCCCTAATCCATTCCCGAATACCCTGCTTCAATAACAGTATTCTCCCACCCACTCATCCACACCTCCTTCCCCGTCTTGGCATTCCCCTAGACTGGGATATCTAGCCTTCACAGGACCAAGAGCCTCTCCTCCCATTGATGTCCACCAAGGCCATCTTCTGCCACATATTATGCTGGAGCCATGTGTACTTACTCTTTGGTTGGTGGTTTAGTCCCTGGGAGCTCTGGGAGTCTGGTTGGTTGATATTCACATGTTGGTCTTACTTCTTCTTGAGATTTATGTAGTCTGTGAATTGTATTTTAAATATTCTCTTAAAAACCTGTTCCTTCCCCCTTCTCCTCATCTCCTGTCTCCCACCCATGCCCCCCCCCCTCTACTACCTGTGATTGTTTTGTTCCCCATGGGATTGAGGCATCTAAACTTTGGTCTCCCTTCTTGTAAAGCTGCATATTGCTCTTGGGTTGTATCGTGGGTACTCTGAGCTTAATGTCCACATATCAGTGAGTGCATAACATGTATGCTCTTTTGTGATTGGGTTACCTAATTCAGGATAATATTTTCGAGTTCCATCCATTTGCCTAAGAAATTTTATGAAGTCATTGTTATTAATAGCTGAGAAGTACTCCATTGTGTAAATGTATCACATTTTCTGTATCCATTCCTCTGTTGAGGGACATCTGTGTTCTTTCCAGAATCTGGCTATTATAAATAATGCTGCTAAACTTTATATGCCCCAGTACAAGGAAACACCAGGGCCAAGAAGTGGGTGTGGGTGGGTAGGGGAGCAGGAGGAAGGGGAGTATAGGGGACTTTTGGGATAGCATTTGACATGTAAATGAAGAAAATACCTAATAAAAAATTGGAAAAGAATAAATAAATAAATAAATAAATAAATAAATAAATAAATAAGGCTGCTATGAAAATAGAGGAGCATATGTCCTTGTTATGTGTTGGAGAATCTTTTGGATGTATGCCCAGAGTGGTATAGCTGTGTCCTCAGGTAATATTATGTACAATTTTCTGAAAACCAGACTGATTTCCAGACAGGTTGTACCAGCTTGCAATCCTACCAACAATGGAGAAGTGTTCCTCTTTCTATACATCCTCACCAGCGTCTGCTGTCACCTGAGTTTTTTAATCTTAGCCACTCTGACTGGTGTGAGGTGGAATCTCAGGGTTGTTTTCCTTTGCTTTTCCCTTATGACTAAGGATGTTGAACAGTTCTTTAGGTGCTTCTCAACCATTTGGTATTCCTCAGTTTAGAATTCTTTGTTTTACTCTGTATTCCATTTTTAATAGGGTTATTTGTTTCTCTGGAAGCAGTCATTAATAGTTTCTCAACCAAAAAAAAAAAAAAAACAAAAACAAAAAAAAAAACAACTTAGGACCAGATGGATTTAGTGCAGGGTTCTATCAGACTTTCACGAAGACCTACTACCAACACTCTTCAAACTATTCCACCAAATAAAAACAGAAGTAACACCTACCCAATGTGTTCTATTAAGCCACAATTACACTTATACCTAAACCACACAAAGACCAAACAAGGAAAGAGAACCACTTAAGAATATCGATACAAAAATATTCAATAAAATCCTTGTAAACTGACTCCTAGAGCACATCAAAACAATCATCCATCATGATCAAGTAGGTTTTATCCCAGGGATGCAGGAATGGTTCAATATACAGAAATACGTCAACATAATCCACTATATATACAAACTCAAAGGGGGAAAAAAAAAAAAAAACATGATCATCTCATTAGATTCTGAGAAAGCATTTGACAAAATCTAACATCTCTTCATGATAGTAGTATTGGAAAGATAGATCAGGAATTAAAGCCCATACCTAAACATAGCAAAAGCAATATACAGAAACAACAACAACAATAACAACAAACCAGTAGCCAACATCAAACTAAATGTAGAGAAATTGAAGCAATCCCTCTAAAATCAGGGACTAGATAAGGGTTCCCACTCTCTCCCTACCTTTTCAGTATAGTACTTAAGGCCTAGCCAGAGCAATTAGACAGCAAAAGGAAGTCAAAGGGATATAAATTAGAAAGGAAGAGGTCTAAATATCACTATTTGCAGGTGATATGAGAGTAAATTTAAGTGACCCCAAAAAATCCACCAGAGAACTCCTAATCCAAAACAAAACAAAACAACAACAACAACAACAACAAAACAAAAATCAAAAACAAAAAACCTTCAGCAAATTGGCTGGATATAAAATTAACTCAAACAAATCAGTGGCCTTTCTCTATTCAAAAGATAAAAAGGCTGAAAAAGAAATTAGGGAAACTATACCTTTCACATTCATCACAAATAATATAAAATACCTTGGTGTGACTCTAACAAAGCAAGTGAAAGATCTGTATGACGAGAATTTCAAGCCTCTGAAGAAATTGAAGATCTCAGAAGTTGAAAAGATCTCCCGTGTTTATGGATTGAAAGGATTGATATAGTAAAAATAGCTACCTTGACAAAAACAATCTACAAATTCAATGCAATCCCCATCAAAATTCCAACTCAATTCTTCATAGAGTTAGAAAGAGTGATTTGCAAATTCATTTGGAATAATAAAAAACCCAGGATATCAAAAACTACTTTCAACAATAAAAGAACTTCTGGGAGAATCACCATCCCTGACCTCAAGCTGTATTACAGAGAAATAATGATAAAAACTTCATGGTATTAGAACAGAGACAGGCAGGTAGATCAATGGAATAGAATTGAAAACCCAGAAATGAACCCACACACCTATGGTCATTTGATCTTTGACAATGGACCTAAAACCATCCAGTGGTAACAAGATAGCATTTTCAACAAATGGTGCTGATTAAACTGGAGGTCAGCATGTAGAAGAATGCAAATTGAACCATTCTTGTCTCCTTCTACAAAGCTCAAGTCCAAGTTGATCAATGACCCCCATATAAAACCAGATACACTGAAACTAATAGAAGAGAAAGTGGGGAAGAGCCTCGAACACATGGGAACAGGGAAAATTTCCTAAACAGAACACCAATGACTAATGCTCTAATATCAACAAGTGACAAATGGGACCTCATAAAATTGCAAAGCTTTTATAAGTCAAAGGACACTGTCAATAGGACAAAACAATAACCAACAGATTGGGAAAAGATCTTTACCAACCCTACATCCAATAGAGTGCTAATATCCAATATACACAAATAACTCAAAATGTTAGACTCCAGACAACCAAAACAACCTTCTTTATTCTGCAAAATCCCAGTCATAGGATATGATGATATAAAGCAGTTTTTGTTTGTTTCAAGCACCTGAAAGTAATACATTTGTAGCCTAAAAATAAATAGTCTTACACCATCTCTCAAATGCTGCCCATAGTAGTATAAATCATTTCAACATTTGTGTATAATTATTAGTAACTGTTCTTAAATTTTTCACTTCTTTTAATTCAGGTACTAACACTGGTAATCTGTGCAATATTTAATTTAATTTAAATAAAATCAATTAATTTATTAATTGATTTTAATTAATTGATTCATTAAATTAATTTAATTTAAATAAAGCAAAATTATGTGTATGTGGCATCAATTATGTATCATGCCATATATATATACATAAGCTATACATGTATGTATGTATGTATGTATGTATGTATTCTTTTTAGATCACTTTCTATTGGAAATAGTAAAATGCTTAATACATACATGATTAATTGAAAGTAATGCAATATTGAATGCTGTAATGATCATGAACGTTACTCATTAATCTGATGATTTGTTACTGCCACAGTCTCCTACTCATTCCTAAGAAAGCTGAATAGAAACATCAGACTCCACATCAGCCAATTTTTGCTACCATATTAAGAGAAGACCCAGATGTGCAGTTTAGCCCCTTATTAATGTCACCAGAATAAAGTTGTTACTAGAGAAAATAGCCATAGAAAAACCAAATAGTGGTAAATCAACCATCTGCTCATAATATTCATCAATTTCAACGTCCTCAACTTATAAGGCATTTCCTGTGATTTTACTTTGGTCACCTAAACATTATGCATGTTGAACATCTCCTATCATTACATAAAATGAAAATAGCAACTTTAAACATCTACATCTATATGCACAGCCTTGCTAAAAATCATGAAGAGAGTTCTCTGTAGAATTAACTTTGAAAATTATAAAAACCCATAAGGTAATAATAACACTATCGGCTATTTTTCAACCACTTTCGCACCTCAACTTATTTTCATATGGAGTGTGAATTAATTCCATTCCATTCAGGACATTCACCTGACTTTTCTCACATCTTAGTCTTGTCCTTTTACGGAGACAAAGAATATAAATCAACAGAGTAGGATGTGGTTCTCATGATGTCTGTAGAGAATCTTGAGCGAGACACATTTCTATATTTAAAGAAACATTATTTGTCCTCAATACAAGGAAACTGTAATCTAGCCAATAAATCCAAAGAATAGAAGACTAATTTTTAGGCCTCAGGGATATATTTAATATCATTAAATTGCTCAATGAAGAAAAATATACTTTGAAAAGCATTTTTGTAATTTTTGTCAGTGAAAATATGTTCAACTATGTCTTCATGTTGCTCCTGGCATAGCATGTTTTGTATTGCTATGATAGTATCCCAGAAAATAGGAACTTCAAACAGCATGCATTTGCTTTTGTTTCCTAGGAAACCATAATCATGAGACTGGGTTATTTTGCTGTGACATTGTGAGACATAAGACAGAATGACAAAAGTGCAAGGCATGATTGAACTTGATCTTTGATTACAATTTTGGTCCCTTGATGAAATCAAAGAAGTCATAAAGAAAGTACCTTTTGATAGGTTACATCTCCCAATAGTTTTAGATTGGATTAAGTTTTCAACACATGAAATTCTAGGATATTTATTCAAACCATAGCAGCTTACTTTCTTCTTCTGCCACCATACAATATATTCAAACACTATACCACAAATGTTTGCAAGTTGTCTAATCATTGTGCCTTCTTACAAGACAGAATGGACTAGCATGGAATGTAGCTATTCTCTAATATCAATTACACTAAATACTGTTGCTATGGCATAGCCTCTGCAAAGAGAAATACCATAAAAAAATGTTTTGTGAAAGTGTTTATATAATCCCTATTTAGTGAAGAATTTAAAAATCAGGTCATACTTTTGCACCCTTTAAATTATTTTAAAGCAAGAAAAACAATTACTTTGTTTCACTTTCAAGTCTACAGCTTTATACACACACACACACACACACACACACACACACACACACACACACACATCATGAGAAAATTTTGCAGAATTTGAAAATGGTGAAATCAACTTCCCAGTAGTAGTTAATAATCTGTGCTTGATCAATCTCCATAGTTCGGTGGACACAGAATATGAAATAACTCATGGTGTATAACATAAGCACTGAACATACAGTATAAGAAAGAAGCAATGTCTTTGATTGTTCATACAGCTTTCTATTTCACACCTCTATTATGGGCATTGTTAAATTTGTTTTCCTTTATGGTGAACAGTTCACAGGGTGGCAACAAGCAATCTCATTATAATTAATTTATTTTCACATTATTCTTTTAAAAGTCATACATTTCGCCAGGCGGTGGTGGCGCATGCCTTTAAGCCCAGCACTTGGGAGGCAGACAGAGGCAGGCAGATTTCTGAGTTCGAGGCCAGCCTGGTCTACAAAGTGAGTTCCAGGACAGCCAGAGATACACAGAGAAACCCTGTCTCAAAAAACCAAAGAAAGAAAGAAAGAAAGAAAGAAAGAAAGAAAGAAAGAAAGAAAGAAAGAAAGAAAGAAAGAAAGAAAAGTCATATATTTCACCATGGATGAAAGTAATCACCAGTTTCAATATCTTTTCTTTGGTCATGAACACACCAGGAGAATGTCTAACATGAGGAAACAGAGTAAAATGTGGCTATTGATCTTGATGAGACTAATTTCACGTGAGTCAAAAAATAGTGATTGTATTATTCCACCAGAGTAGTTTAATGATTTTCTTTTTTTTTTTTTTTTTGTATTTTTCTATTTAGGATATTTGCAAAAGTGTGACGTTTCTAATCGACTATTAAGGGTATAAACTAGAAATCATATTCTCATTTTCTCTCTTTTAGAAAACATTTAAATCTGTGATCTTGTATCTTAAAAATATTCAGACACAATTCTTGTGAGGGTAAGGAAGCTAATTTTACTTATGATTTAGTTAATTTTTTAAAACAATGGAAATTATCTCAGTTATTATTACTGAATATGCTCTGAAATGCAAAAGATACAAAATGACAATTGGAACATTATCCAGCATGTATACTTAATGTAAAAAGATAGCAAATCATTGATATTTCTTTACATTTCTTGTTAAATCAACTATATTTAAATGTATTAAAAATGATTATACAAACAGTATACTAATCAAATTCATTTATATCTCATAGCAATACATGTGTGTGTTCATTTTTATAAACTGAGCTATTATTCTAGCCTTCTCTCTCTCTTTCTCTCTCTCTCTCTCTCACATACACACACACACACACACACACACACACACACACACTTTCTTGACTTGTTGAGACACAGTTTCTCTGTGTATCATGGGCTGTCCTGGAACAAGCTTTGTAGACAGGCTGGCCTTGAACACCCAGAGATCCCCTTGCCCCAGCACAAGGTTTAGTCCCATCTGGAACAAGCAGTAGTAAGATGGGGTCTTGAAAGCAAAACAACCCTTACTAGATACTGAATGAAACAACACACTGATTTTAGAATTCAAACATCCAAACCTGTCATACATATAATTATATTGCTTGTAAATTACTTAGTCCTAACTTTATTATAGAATCACCAATAGATTAAGATACTCATTAATTGAAAGAAATTCTCCAGCTTTAAAGTAATAACAAACACTTATATCTAAATTTAGCTTAATGTCTAGATACCTATATATGTATGCATATATATATATATATATATATATATATATATATATATATATATATGATGAATCCAATGTTGATCAAATTTTACTTATTATGGTTACTTGCATATATTATCTCAGACAATATAATAGAGATTTAAATTACTACTAATAATATTTGAGAGATATTTTGATCTCAAAGTTACTATACATTCATTTTAAAAGATATAAAATTAAGAAAATTTGTGATTTTTAATGATTGATATGAAACTTTACTTGTTTCTACCAAGAGCAAAAGTGCTTCAATTCAATTGTATAATGCATTTACAGAATTGGAATGGACTGTGATTGATTTAATATTGCTTTTGATCATGTCTTTTGTAATATTCTTTTCTTATAAAGGCCTTAAGATATAAAATTAAGGTTGTAACTTGAATATTCACTGTATATTTTGGAGAGTCATGGTTAAAAAGATACCTAATTATTTTCCTCAATCATACTTGTGTGTTGGTGTAGTGGGAGATGTTAAGAGATAGCAAAAGATTCCTCAGAAATGGTTACAAACAAAAATATGTAGTAAGTTAAATAGAGTTGTATGTGTGGCCAGTGAAGTAATGCTTGATTCTTTGAACACTCTCTGGAGAAGGGCATCAGTATTTCACACCAATTTAAAAAGGCAATGAAACAGGAAAGCAAGAAATACCCATTTCCAAAAGCAGCCTCCACAATGGCTTTATGAGAAAGATACAGAGCAGAAAGTGCTGAGACCTGAAGAAGGGAAATTCACAATGGAATGATGATTGCTCAGATAAAACAACAGAAGAGGAATTCTGGTCTCCAAATCTTGCCTTCAGCAAAAAAGCCCAACACGTCCTCAGGTGTTTCAGATCTTTCTCTTACAGATCTTAAGCTTTGCTTGAGAAATTCTATCACTTTCAAAACCATGGACACAAGCCACAGGGCTTAGCCATGTTTAGACACTCCTGCCTAAATTCCTATAAGGTGAAATTCTCTGTAATAAATCTCCAGTAATACCTTGTCAAATCCAATGTGAAATAATTAAAGGAAGAAAAGAGAGCAGATGGCTCTATTTCTGTCCATAGAGATTATATCACTTCAGTTAGGCAGCAAAAGAAACAAGGTGCTATCCTTTTTGCTTAATAAGAATACAAATATTATAATCATAGTTTGCATGCAATCAAAATGTACAATTACAATTTGTGACGATTTTCCTGATTTTTAATAGGTTTTGAATATCTTGTCCTCTAAATGTTATAATCATTCCATTTGGTGAATCATTTTCCCAATATTGGACATGTTTCTAACTGTCTCTATAACTGACAAATTTACTACATGGTGTTAAATGCTATCAGGAAGCATTACAAGAATTCAATTCCATTTTACTTTAGTAAAGCGATAGCAAATGTAGTAGCATTATATAAAAGATATAGGGGGCTGGTGAGATGGCTCAGCGGGTAAGAGCACCCGACTGCTCTTCCGAAGGTGATAAGTTCAAATCCCAGCAACCACATGGTGGCTCACAACCATCCTTAATGAGATCTGGCGCCCTCTTCTGGAGTGTCTGAAGACAGCTACAGTGTACTTACAGCTACAGTGTACTTACATATAATAAATAAAATAAA